>OX123185.2:38533156-38730078 GCA_944739405.2 Euclidia mi | reverse complement strand
TTTTCTCCTGTGTGTGCATATATTCTGGTGTGGTGAATTGCGTACAGGTACAGTTTCTATCTATTTTTGTTGGCCATAAGCAATTTAACTGTGTAAATAACATAACGGTGATTTAATTAACGTCTGTCTAAAATCACGTTTCCACCGCGGGCAGCGTGTTGAGCCACCAACCGGTTCTAACCGCTTAGCCGTTGAACTAACGAGCCACGTGTTCGCGAAAAAATATTGTGATTCAACCTTTGAGTGACCATTCAGAAATTTTTTCTTCCTTGACCAATCATCACACCATTGTATAATTTAGTGTACTTCAGCTTTTTTTAGCACGGTATTCGATTTTCTGGCGATATTTAATTTTTTTTTCTAGTGCCGGCGTAAATAATTAGATTTTCTATTATTGTTTTGTAATAATGGCTTACATTATAAATTTCTCATTATTAACTAAAGCGGAATTAGAATATGAGACCACAATACGCGGCGTTTCAAAGCCTGACGATCCCCGCAAACAAATCGCTAAACTTTCAGTTAAAACTCCCTCAGAGGATATATTATCTTCACCCTTCCCACCAGAGGAGGATGTGGCAGAAGTGGAAAAGTCGCTTTTAAGATCAACTAAACACTTATCTATGTTGGAAGCAAACTATACTTCCGAGCATCCACAGAAGGTCGAAACCGTGCTGCACCATTGTTTTCATCGACTGAATAGGGTGGATACCGGCAGTCTTGATATTAAAAAAATTGAGTCTGTGTGGAATAAATTTAATGACTTATATGCGAAATTACAATTAATCACGAGACGTAATTCGCGGTCGGATTGCTCAGTGGCAGAGGGAAACACTTCCTATAATTACGACCGTAAGCTTTTTTCGGAATTAGGTAAATTCAAATTTAACGGTAAATCATGTGTAAGATCCTTTATTGAAAAAAATGATGAATTTATGTCCTGTAGATCTATTCCTCACGACAAGATGTTGTCTTTCGCTTTTGAAATATTTTCGGGTGACGCATTAGTTTGGTATCGTTCTGTTAAAAATAATGTAAAGACTTGGTTAGAACTTTGCGAACTTTTGAAACGAGATTTTAGTCCACATAACTACGATTATCGGCTTATGACGGAGATTCGTCAGCGCTCACAGGGCGAAAACGAATCAATAACTATTTACGTGGCAAAAATGCACGGTCTGTTTTCGCGACTTAGTTCTCCTATCGCTGATTCGGAGAAGCTAGAAATTTTGCTAAATAATATTAGACCTTGTTACACTAATTGTCTGCTCACTGCAAAGGTTGTTGATGTTGATAGTCTGGTCGAAGTTTGTCGTCTTTTCGAAAATTACCAAAGTCGCAGTAAGCAATTTTCTGAACCCCCTAAAGTTTCAAAGAATACTGTAGCACCTGATCTAGCGTATAATTATCCGTTTTCTAATATTTCTTCAAACAAAAATGTTTACAATCATAATCACTTCAATAAATATAACTCTGTCGCTGATACATCGAGATACAAGTCTGTACCACAAGTTAACGCCGTATCGAGTACTTCTAATATAAATAAAATTTTTTGCGTGCGTTGTAGATGCAATTCGCACTCATTACGTAATTGCCGTCAACCACACTACCTAATCTGTTTTAAGTGCGGTACAAAGGGTTTCAAGGTGTCAGACTGCCCCAATTGTAAATCTAAGTCGACCCCTACAGTTTCAAAAAACTAGTTAACAAGGATTGTGGAAAATCAAATTATACAACTAATTGTAATAAAACAGAGTGGAATAATTGGTTGGACTTTTTAAAAAAATTCTTTAGTAGCTATCATATATCCTCAATCCGTAATTCTAAAGTAGAATATTTACCTTACGTTACCCTAAAATTAAACGGAATACCTACCACTGGTCTTTTAGATTCTGGATCTTGCGTTACAATTTTAGGTAATAATTTGCATAACTTATTTTTGAAAGACGATGTTTTGGATAAATCGAAACCTTTAAGGTTAATAACAGCTGGCGGCGAACGATTCGAGTCTTTGGGATCGGTGTTTCTACCCTTTGAGTTTCAGGATAAATTGATTAACTTAGAAGTTCATGTTGTACCTGGGATTCAAAATTCCCTTATCCTTGGCATGGATTTTTGGCGAAGCTTTAGCCTATTTCCTAACAAATTAGAGTCTGTTTTGGTTGTGAACAAGTCTGACGCTCAAGTAATGGAGTTGCAGGCATTTCCCCCTACACATCTTGTTTCTTATGATCATCTTACAGTCGACCAGAGAGCTACCGCTGACAACATTATTTCTAAATTTACCTATATTTCATACGAGAAGCGGGGTCTCGGTTGCACAAATATTATTTCTCATTCAATTGATACAGGTGATTGCCCCCCTATTCGGCAAAGATTTTATCGCATGTCTCCCGATAAACAAAGAATTTTAATAAAGCATCTTGACGACATGCTCTCAGAGGATGTTGTTGAACGATCTGAAAGCCCGTGGTCAAACCCTGTCATTTTGACCCCTAAGAAGAATGGTGAACTGCGTTTCTGTTTGGATAGTCGTAAATTAAATTCCGTTACAAAAAAAGATGCTTATAGCTTGCCTTATATTTCGGAAATTTTAGATAATCTGAGAGATGCTAAATACTTGTCTAGTTTAGATTTGTCTAAATCTTTTTGGCAAACATTAATTAAAGAAGAGGACCGTTGCAAAACAGCCTTTTATATTCCTACGCGTGGCACATTTCAATTCAAAAGAATGCCCTTCGGTCTTACGAATGCGCCAGCTACTCAACAACGATTAGTTGATATTTTATTTTATGGTCCAGAATTTGAAAATAAGGTTTTCTGTTTTATCGATGACATAATCTGTATCACTTCCAGTTTCAACGAGCATATTACTCTTTTATTACGCATTCTTGATAAACTAAAAAGCGCTAATTTAACAATTAATCTCGAAAAATGTCAATTTTTTAGAGATAAACTAAAATATTTAGGCTATGTTGTCGACTCTTGTGGATTGCATCCCGATCCGGATAAAGTAAATTCAATGAAAAAATATCCCACTCCTTCTAATAGAAAAGAAGTACGTCGTTTTTTAGGCGCAGCCTCGTGGTACAGGCGTTTTATACCGAATTTTAGCTCTATTGCTGCACCCTTAAATAAGTTAACATCTCAAAGTAAAAACGCACCTCCATTCTGTTGGACGACAGAGGCTAATGAGGCGTTTAATAACCTAAAGAATTGTTTGATTTCCTCCTCGGTGTTGGCTTGTCCTGACTACTCACAACCTTTTGAAATACACTCAGATGCTAGCGATTTTGGACTTGGCGCGATCCTCTGTCAAAGGTTAAATGGTGAGGAAAGAGTCATAGCGTACTATAGCAAATCACTCACTAAGCAAGAAAAAAATGACAGTGTCACAGAGCGCGAAGCCCTGGCTGTTCTATCTGCTATAGAACACTGGCGTTGTTATGTTGAAAATGGTAAAAAGTTTATTGTTTACACAGATCACGCTGCTTTGAAATGGTTCTTGACCTTAAATAACCCTACTGGCCGGTTAGCCAGATGGGGAGTTCGCTTATCTTCCTATAATTTCGAAATACGTCATCGTCGGGGTTCCGATAACGTTTTACCTGATTTTCTGTCTCGCTCTTTACCCGTTTCTGCTATTGCTAATGATATAAATATAGATATTAATTCTAATCAGAATTTACCAGTTTCTACTAATGATCCTTGGTATTTAAATATCTATAAAGGCTGTTTAAGTTCTCCGACTTCCTTTGTTAACTATCAAGTAATAAACAATAAATTGTATTGTTTTAAAAAAACGTTAAACCCTCTCACTAGAGAATTTCAATGGAAAGAGGTTATTCCGTCTGACCAAAGAAATGACATTCTAAGGGAGAATCATTCTTCGCCCACTGCTAGACATCTGGGTATTTTTAAGACATACAAACGTCTCGCACTTAATTACTTTTGGCCTGGTATGTACACTGATGTTGTCAAGTTCGTCAGTTTATGTGAACCTTGTATCACCCATAAACACCAAAATCACATTTCAGACGATTAGTATTGATTTGATTGGTCCATTGCCTCGCAGCAGGAAACAAAACACTCTTATATTTGTGGTCAGTTGTTGTTTCTCTAAATATTGTTTACTTTTCCCCATTAAACGGGCAACTGCAGAAGTGATAACAAAAATTCTCGAGGAAAATGTATTTTTGGTGCATGGAATTCCATCTACTATTGTTTTGGATAACGGTAAACAATTTATCAACCTTTAAAAGTATGTTGTCAAAATATAAGATTCCAAAGGGGAATGCCCATTTGAGGCCCCCAGTGGACAGCAAACTTGAAAAAATATACTATATGCATAAATTGTGCCAGAATAAAATATGAATTTACTTTCTTTCAAATACGCGCCACAATAATCTACAAGAATTCCTAAAAAAAAGTAACAACATTGATAAAATCAAGAACATGTTTGGTTTTGACGTCGGCAAAATATTGCCAGCTAAAAATCTTGTTAAAATTATAATCGATAATCAATCGATTTAAATCGATTTATAAATAAATAAAATAATTTTAACGACAATTTCACTGGACTATACTGGTATTGCAATATAAAACAAATAAAAGATAACATAATTGAAAATAAAAATGTGCGTTATGGTAAAAGAAAGAAGATAAAATAAATCAAGTATCGATTATTATATGAAACAGAAATCGATAAATTAATTTAATGTTAGAATTTTTTCGTTATACTGACAACACTGATTTCCATCTGATATTTCACTTCACAGAGTATCTTTTTTTAAAGGTACGCGGGAACTTCACTTGTTGCTTATGCTCAATGTTGATGTTGTTAAGATTTTCTTCGATTTCTTTTACTACGACCTGGTTTTATTATATGGACTTGATTCGGATTTTTTTAACGACATTTGCGGTATTTTACGGATTTTGATCACGACTGCATTTTTGATTTTGGGTACCGGTCGATAACGTTTTATACAATGACGGAAGAACATTGTATGAATTGTGGTTATATATATATAGGTTCAAAATCATGCTCTAGAACCCAAACAAATAAGCTTATTACAACAGTGGGTTGCATAACTGCTGGCTTTTGCGAGCGAAAATACAAAGTAGACATATAAGTCCTAAGGTGTATTTTGTGTACATTAAAATAAAAAATAATTATACTGGCAGAGAGGCAAATGATGGTTATTGTTGCAATTAAAATTAAAATAGGCAAACGCACGGTAGGCTGTTGTGCACATATTATGACTGTGCTTTGGTATATAGGTTGGACATGATATGAATCAGATATATGCTGTGCTATCCTGCACCTTTTTTAGATGATTTGCTTATTGTGTATGATGATGAAGAGAACATATATATTTAAAATAGCAAATATGTTTTATTTTTGTATCCTAATAAGGCACAAACACCTATTTTATCATAATCAATATTAATAATTAAGCATTTCAGAAAGAAAAAGCTTATCTTATAGTCTGACACTTTTCTCATAGGAAATTAACCTTAAAATGTTATATTATTTAAAACATTTTTAAAATAGTGGCGGCAATTTGAATGTATTTTTCAGATATCTGATACTGTTAATAATTTAAAACACAATTTATTTATAATAATATTTGATGTCCATCTTGGGCCTAGGACACTATGGAGAGTGGGCATTCCCCTTTGCATTTTACACCGTTGTATACTCCCCACGTTAACTCAGTTGAACGTTACAACAAAACCATTATGACAGCTATTTCAACTTTCATAGAATCTGATCATCGAATCTGGGACACTCTAATCACTAAAGTTCAATTCGCCCTTAACTGCGCAGTTAGTGAGGTTACTGGTTATTCTCCTAATTTCCTTGTTTTTGGTAGGGAGGTCATAACATGTGGTTCTCAGTATATTGATAAGGAATTTAATTCCGATATGGTGCTTGAACCACGGGACGGCTATGCCGAAACTTTAGGCTATTTATCTTCTATTTTCGAGAAGGTACATTCAGCTCTGTTGTCGGCCCACCAACGAAATTGTTCATCTTATAATCTTCGCCGTAAACAGGCAGAATTCAATGTCGGTGATATAGTTTGGCGCAGAACCTTTCTTCTTAGTGATAAGGATAAATACTTTAGCAAGAAATTGGCGCCTAAATTTATTAAATGTAAGATTGCCTCAAAAAGTCACCTCTAGTATACAAACTTAACGACATGGCTGGAAAACCTTTAGGCGATTGGCACATCAAGGATTTAAAGTTGATTAATTACAAAGAATAATAAAAGTATAAAAACAACAATAAGAATACCTTCTACCTATTCATTGTTTAATTTTTTCAAACGAACGTTTCTAATTTATATTACCGTTTGTAGTAGTGCCTACTATAAATTGATATTTTCTGTGGTGGGTAGCAAATATTTTTTTCTCGTAAACAATACTATTTTTCAAATTGCTGCGCAATTGTGTACTCAAATGTTATGTTGAACATTGTTTTAAAAAATACTAACCAAAAACTAAATATATTGTTTTTTTTTACCCTGTTGATCAGTGGTTAAAAGGTCGCTATTAGCTGAGCATACAAGTTCGATTCTCGCATGTGTATTTTTTTTCCGCAAATCTATTTGTTGAAATGCATCTTAATTGGCGTATTGTTTTTCGCCGTGCCTTGTTCTGAAGTTCTGTTGTTATTCTTAATTCTGTATAAATTCCATAATCAAATTGTTATTATAGGTACTTTATAAACGATCATGGTGATTAACCGTGCGTCGCGAGCTCGAAACAGTCGAATAGTACCTACCATTTAGATCGTACCTAGTTGATCGTACCTATATGTCCTTCCGTCCCATACTGTGCTCAAGAGTAGACGTGTGTCTGTTTTTAATCTAAAATATTAATCTTAACTGAAGCGATTATAACCCTTAATCATACAGTTAAAGCACTCATAATCGGCTCAAAGTTTCGCGACTTTGATTCGTAAGCCCGCCGTGACATCTCCTCGCACTTGCAGTCTTCACCTCCGAGGGAATAGTACAGTGGTCATAATTGCTGTCTCGCTCCCACGCCGACGCAACAGCGCTTACGTTGGAGTTGACCCGCGTCGCCGCGTCGCTAACACCGATAATACTGTGAGTAGCCCATTCTTCGTAACGAAGCTAATTAATTAAGAATACCCACGCACGATGCCTCGCTCACAGCGCTCGCCGACGAACACTCCGACCGCTAATATTATGCAAACAGCGTCTGACTCTGATATACCTCAGATGATATCTAGTAGCCCGTATGACGCGGATGTTAATATAACTACGCGACACAAGCGTCCTCGAACGAGTGCCAGTGTCTCACCGAGTACTGAATTACAAAACTTCAAAATGGAGATACATCAAATGTTATCAAGTTGGAAAGCCGATCAAGAAGCCTATTTCGCGAAATTTTTCCTAATCAAAGTTCAACGTTGAATAAGTTAATGTCTGAATTGGCCGAATTAAAGCTACAAAACGCAAATATTCAAAAGTCTAACATTGAAATAGAAAAAACAGTTACATTCATTAACAAGCAGTACGATGATCTAATTAAACAAGTGGAATCACTGCAAAAAGAAAAGCAAAGATATAGAGAAGGTATACTGGAGCTGGAAGAAAAAATCCAAGATTTACAGCGTTTATCTCGCCCAGCTAGCATCGAGATCCGAAACGTACCCTCTGTTGAAAACGAGACGGTCGCGGATCTAACGTCTGTTGTAGTAAAAATTGCCTCAACGTTTGACCTACCACTCACCGCCACTGATTTACGTGATGCCTACCGCTTACCTGGTAAACAAGGTACAACCCGGCCGATCGTGGCAGAATTTACCAGGGTCCACGTTAAGAATAAATTGCTTGGAGCTGCCCGTACGTTTAATAAAACTCATAAAAATGAGGATAGTCTCAGTACTGCCACCGTTGGTTTAAAAGGTGAACGGCGGCCGATTTTTATATCAGAGTATCTTCCTGCCAGCTCAAGAAGACTATTCTTTGCAGCTAAAACATTTGCAAAACTCCACAAATATGACTTTTGCTGGAGTACCAACGGTAACATATTCTTGAGAAAAACCACGGGAGTAAAACCCGTATTGGTGAAGTCAGAGCAAACACTACGGGATCTAGAGCCTCAAACCACTCAATGACTATGCCATCCAGATGTTTTGTTTTTATTTATTTTTAATTCTTTAAACTTAAGTTTTTCATTTGTTGTAGCCCGTTATAAAGGCTTATTTGCTTATTTACCTCAGCAGATACGTAACTCTAGTGCTATCCTGCATACATATGATCTCACACAACAATATAAACACTTATTTCAACTTACAACACACGTCACCCACAAAAATTACACCAAACATAACATTGTCCACACTACACATAACGCAGCGTTCCTAACAACCCGTGCCTTCATATCGACACAGAAACTCTCTCCAGAAAGACTTTATTACGCAACTTTTGGGATTTCTTGTAATATCTCTTTTAATGGTCAAATTTTAACTCAACATATATATAAGCTCCATATAAAAATCTTTAATTAATGGCTTCTATTACAGAAATTAGTGACCAACTTGATAAGGTATCGGTCTCTGCTTCGTACGTTCGCCCGCCGGAGGAATGTTATAGGTATATTAATTCAACTGCATTTAATATCATTCATCTCAACATAAGAAGCATTAATAAAAACTTCAACGACTTTTGTTGTCTGTTGGTTGCAATGAAGATCGAATGTGATGTCCTTATTTTATCGGAATGCTGGCTGAAAAACTCAACGTTTATACCAACATTGAAAGGCTATTCATCTCACAAAACTAACAACCTGACTAACCAAAATGATGGGCTTGTTATATATATTAAAGACAAACTAAGTTTCAAAATCACTGAGCCTCAATTTTCTGACGGCACCTGTATCATATGTGCAATTGAAAATAAATTAGCCACAATAGCATTATACAGATCACCATCTACAAAAAACACAGATAATTTTCTCGATAGCCTGCATAATGTACTCACTGACTTCAAACACTTCCAAAACATCGCTGTGATCGGAGACATTAATATAAATATTAGTCCAGAAGGGAATGATTCTCGCTCCTATTCTTATTTGAACCTGGCAGCTTCTCACGGGTTATTACCAGGTCACCAATCTCCTACCAGACATAATAGTTGTTTAGACCATGTGCTATTAAAAACCAATAAAAAAGCGATAACTCTGATTCTTGAAACCACTATAACTGATCATTTCACGATCTTATTAAGTCTAGTAAACCAGGATCCTAAGCCTCACCAACCACTCCATTCCTCCAGCCTTAATTTCCATGAAGCTGTCAGGGAAATCAAATGCTCTGACTACTCAAGTATTTTAAGTATGAATGATCCAAACATGGCAACAAACAAATTAATTTATATGCTATCCTCCATTGTAATTAAACATACCATTCACAGAACTATCCCTTGTAAGGCTAGAGTCCTTAAGCCCTGGATTACCATTGGTCTATTGAGACGCATACGGAATAGAGACAAAATGCATTAAAAGTCTAACAAGGAACCTAATAATTCTATTCTCAAGATAACTTACCTGCGTTATCGCAACTTTTGCAATAACTTGTTAAAGAAATTGAAACTCGAATATGAGAGCCTAGAACTATTGAAATCCAAGAATAACCCAAAAAAAATGTGGAAGGCTATTAGGGACATAACAGACACTAAAAGGGTCTCATCTTTACCTACGGAGCTCCTTGAGGCCCACTACTCACCCCAGAAATCGGTCAACGTAGTGAACTCCTATTTCACGAAAGTTGGAAGTAATTTAGCCAGTAAAATAGACCTTTCTGAGAAATCTCCTCAGTCATTCTTTAAAACCAATGGACCGTCAGTTAACTCCCTGGTCTTACTAGAAACAGACGAGGCAGAGGTCGAGCGCATCATTACTGGACTTCGAACTGACAGTGCGGCGGGTTGGGATGGTATCTCCTCCAAACTACTCAAATATACGAGTGACATCCTAGTGCCACCTATAACACACATATGCAATCTAGCCCTATCTACAGGCATATTTCCAGATGCTTTAAAAAAAGCCCTGATACTCCCTATTCACAAGTCGGGTGATAGAGGCAGTGTCAATAGTTATCGCCCAATTTCGTTGCTACCAGCTATCTCTAAAATTTTGGAGAGACTGCTTTTCAATTATCTCAACGGCTACGTAAATAAATACAGTCTTATCTCGCAAAACCAATATGGATTCCGAAAGGGTCTTTCTACAGAAGATGCAGTTTCTAACTTGCTTGACTACATTGTGGATAAAATTGACAAAATATTTAAGTGTCTTGGTATTTTCCTAGACCTCTCGAAGGCATTTGACACTGTCTCTATACCCATCTTGCTATCCAAGCTAGAATCGATTGGGGTTCGTGGCGCCGCCTACTCTTTATTTAAAAGTTTTCTTACCGGTCGAAGCCAATGCGTCAAGATTGGTAAATACGTTAGTAATGACGAACCGGTGGAGTTTGGTGTTCCTCAAGGTAGTCTTATCAGCCCTCTTCTCTTCTCGATCTATGTCAATGATTTGTGCGATCTATCTCACCCCTCTGCCCAAGTGATAGCGTACGCGGATGACACTGCGATCATTACTTACGGACATGACTGGCAGACAGCAAAAAATGTAGCAGAATCAGTGTTGAGGAAGGTGGTATATTGGTTGGCAAAAAATAGTCTTACGCTAAACGTCGAAAAAACCAACATGTTGGTATTTAGTACTCGCCCATCAACATTACAACCTGAACACTCGACTGAAATCAAAGCTCATTGTTGCAATTTATTGGACCAAAACTGTCAATGCCCAACGGTCACAAGGGTCCCGACTATAAAATACCTTGGATTACAGCTCGATGCCTGCCTATCCTGGAAAAAACATCTTCAATCTATGTCACCTCGTATCAGAAAGCTTATATATGTATTTAAAAAGTTAAGAATCTCAGCGCACAAAAATATCTTGGGTATGGTCTACAGTGCGCTCTGTGAATCGATACTTAGTTACTGCATCACGGCTTGGGGAGGGGCTGCGAAGACTACCATTCTTGAACTGGAGAGAGCGCAACGTGCCGTGATCAAAGTCATCTTAAATAGACCTTTCCGCTACCCTACTCGTCAAATATACCACGACTTTAAAGTCCTCACAGTAAGACAGCTTTACATTCATCGCGCAATAATACGCAAACACCGTACTCTCCCACCAACCGTATCAAACAATACCAATAAAAAAAGACGCCCATTACCACTATGCCCAAAACTCCGTGTTAACACTACCTTCGCACAGCGTCACTATCCATTTTTGGGTTCATTGTTATACAATAAACTTCAATCGAAATTAAACATACACATATTAAACGCATATCAATGTAAGCGTAACACTATAGAATTTCTCCTAGGCTTAGATTACGATAACACTGAAGACATTATTAAACCACCGAGCATTTAAAAAGTATCTGCTCGCCTGCTATAATCACACACACATGCACACACACACACACAAGCATACACACATACACACACACACACACACATACACACACACACACACACACACACACACACACACACACACGCGCACACACACACGCACGTGCACGCGCA
Source organism: Euclidia mi (assembly GCA_944739405.2). Taxonomy (NCBI): domain Eukaryota; kingdom Metazoa; phylum Arthropoda; class Insecta; order Lepidoptera; family Erebidae; genus Euclidia; species Euclidia mi. Next base: position 38,718,439 of record OX123185.2, on the reverse strand, counting down.
CGCACGCACGCACGCGCGCGCGCACATACATTGATTATTATTTCTTTCTTTATTTTTCTTATTTGTCCCAATACTCTTGTGCCTACAATGTTTGATCACATATATAAACACCTGTAAGTAATTATAACGATGGACGGATGGATGTCCCCATAACACAGGAATTTCCTAGCATGGGGTCATATTTCATTACTATGTAAACTGATTAATGCATTTATTGTAAAAACAACATTGTAATACTGATTGTGCCAATAAATTATTATTATTATTATGTTATGACGCACGCGCGTTCACTCAGCGACGCGCCGATAAATAAATGCCTAACTAATGACTCACCATTGTTTACATTCAAAAGGTGGTTACTGGTCGTGTTCTAGTCATGAATTAGAGCAAAATATTTATTAATTTCTTTCCTTTGACATTGAGCGGTCCGGTCGTGTCTGCGGCTTGTATTATTTTAGTTCACCTTTACGAAAAATCTGTTGTTATACCTAACAATATTCAAAAAGTTTACTTATCTAGTGGCAAAGGCCGAATCCAAGATTTATAAGTCGTAGGGCTAGATCAAGTTTCTTATATCTACAAATCATTATTACCTAATAATTACCCTAAGCGCTTCTCCATAGATTGTTATCTTTAATATTAGGCTATTACACTGGCCTCGGCATTTACATGTAGGTATGTGTGATGAATTATGAATGATAAATGTTTATGTTCAAATTCAGACTGCCGTTGTACGCGTGAAGAATGCAAGCGTGGGTCATTATTATTTAGGTATCCTAATTAGCGTATAGGGTTGTCACTTGTTCAAGGTACTCATGCCCTTGTTTTCTCTAATTTCAGGGAGTATCTTCAGGGCTGCTACGCCCGTTGGGCTAGGGAATTTTCCTTAGGGAAAATCCCGGCCTAACGGGGGGGGGGTGTGACGTCATATCGCACTCCTGCGCTGCGAGCCTCGCTACGAGTGACGCACAGCAATGGGCCGTTCCCTCGCGCCCCTCCGCGCCGGCGCTATAAATACAGCGGACACGAGGCTTCGTCCCTTTTCCTCCGGCCAGCACCGCCAGTTGAGTACTACCATCATCCGAAGACCTGTGAAGTGCCAACGTCGCCCACGCCCTGGATAATTGTCTCATCAGTTAATCTTAATTGTCAGTTCTTTTTTTGTATAACTAAAGCCATCGAATAACTGGAATTATAACGCGATTTTAAACTTTCCTGGTGATATTTTTTATTTATTTCCCGTAAGTCAACCTAATTATCTCTCTTTAATTGCTCGGCGAGTGATCGATCCCGGCTACCACGTGGAAATCAATCACTCCTGAGACAATATGTTCCGAAAAGTAATGGTATATGAACCTGCAGCAATTTACAATCTATTAGTTAGCAGTTCTGTAAAGTGTGTGAGTTCAGTAAATGAAAAATTAAAACAAAAAATTTCTAACCTGGAAAACGAGATAGAATATTTGAAAAAAGAGAAGAAAAGTAACAACATAGTTATTTATGGATTAGAGGAGAGTGAAAAATCGATATTAGAATTACTTCAAATCGTTAAGGAAATCTTTAAGAGAGATTTAAATTTAGCTGTAGAAGAAAACGAAGTTAACAAAATATATCGTCTTGGTAAAAATAAAGTCGATAACAAACACAGACCCGTACTACTCTCATTTACAAATGCATGGAAAAAAGATCTAATTATGAAGAACAAAAAGAGTCTAAAAGGAATCTATATATCGGAAGACTACTCTAAGGAAGTTATAGAAAAGAGAAAAGCTTTGCTGCCACAACTACTTGAGGAGAAGAAAAAGGGAAATATTGCTTTTTTAAAATATGATAAACTAATAGTCAAGGGACCTATTACCGACAAAAGGAAACGAGAAATATCTACTTCACCACAGTCAGCGTCAGCCACTAAATCCAAAAAGCAACAAAGGACAAATGCCTTCGACCTGATGAGAACCCGTTCAAATACTCTTCCTGACAATCTCACACATAAGAACCAATAGCAATTAACAACCGGCAAACGGATAATCCAACCAAATCACGAAAACCAAGTCAGAGAAAAAACACACCCTCCCCCAAGCCGACTGGTCCTCGTGGGGGATAGAGACCGCAACCCTCCAACAAAAGTGGAAATAAATCGCTCAGAAATAAAACGCTCAGAAAGTAAAAGAAAATCAAAAATCTATATTGCAGCCCTCAATGTACTTACAATGAAAAATGATGAAAACCTAATAGAACTAACATATGCGCTAGAAAAGATCAAATGGGACATCGTCGGCCTAAGCGAAGTAAGGCGAATGGGGGAAAGAATTATTTCCTATCCAGACTTCATACTATACCATATAGGAACGACCCCAGGTCATCATGGGGTTGGTTTTATTATAAAAAAATACCTTGCAAATTATGTGGAGAGCTTTATAGGGATTTCAGAGCGCATAGCATTAATGAATCTTAAGTTACCGGGGTACAAAGATTCATGGTCCATCTTACAAGTATACTCGCCCACGGAGCAATCCGATTTACCATCAATAGAAACATTCTAACAAGTACTAAATAAAACAATCCAAGATCATGCTTACAAAAACATAATTGTGTTGGGAGACTTCAATGGCCAAATTGGAGACCGACTAGTAGAAGAAGACACCGTCCTGGGACCATTTGTATACAGAAAAAAGACCAGAAGCAGAAACGGACAGAAGCTTGTAAACTTTGCACTGGAAAACGGCTTGAAAGTCTTAAACACTATGTTCAAGAAGAAAGAAAGTAAGATGTGGACCTGGATATCACCAGATGGACAAACAAAGAATGAAATAGATTTCATAATGACCAATAAAAGCAGAAATTTTTCAAACATGAAAGTCATAAACAATTTCAAATTTAATACCAACCATCGAATGGTTCGAGCAGAACTATTGACAAGCCCGCCAAAAAACCCGAGACCAAGATATAATACAATTAACACTAAAGCTACTAAATATCAAACAGCCCAAATAACTAAATCCATAACGACAAAACTTAGAGATGATAATATCAAAACAAATAATGTGCAAGAAAAATACAACTGGTTAGAAGAAATAATAAAAGCATCAATTCGCAAAGCGACTAATAGCAAAGACCTATCCAACAAGTGGATGACTGCCAAAACGATTAACCTTCTTAACCAAAGATCTGATCTAATCAAAGGAATAAATAATAACGACTGTCGAAAGCAAATAGCGGAATGCAGCAAAGAAATAAAAGAAAGTATAAGAAAAGATAGAACTCAGAGAAGATTGGAAACCATAGAGAGACATATTTTACAGACAGGAGGAATAAATAAGGCATATAAGGAGTTAACTAGCAATACGGATTGGATTGTACAAATGAAAAATAAAAATAGATTGAAGGAGAGTCGTAGACAAGGCATATTAGGAATCGCTACATCCTTCTACAGAAAGCTATATGAAAGCACAACAGCGGAAACAGAGGTAGAACTGTTGGAAATCTCAGCCGTACCAAGCATCATGCAGGCAGAAATAGAATATGCTATAGACACCCAAAGGGACGATAAAGCTCCAGAACCCGACGGAATAAGCAATGAAATACTAAAACAAGCGAAACAGACATTAATACCTATTCTGAAAGAAATATTTAATGATATAATTAACACAGAAACGATCCCACAGCAATGGACTCAGTCAAATATAATCCATCTGTACAAAAAAGGAGATCAGTACGATATTGGCAACTACCGACCTATAAGTCTGATGTCAAACCTGTACAAAATATTTGCAAAGATAGTACTCAAACGAATGGAACGAAAACTCGACGAACAACAGCCAATAGAACAGGCAGGTTTTAGAAGAGATTACTCAGTGCTAGATCATATCCATGTTGTTAGGCAAGTAATCGAGAAATATGCAGAATACCAACTTATATACTATCTAGCATTTGTTGATTATAGCAAGGCGTTCGACTCTTTAATACATTCATATATCTGGGAGGCGTTAAAGGAACAAGGGGTAGAACAAAAATATATAAGATTGATCAGAAATGTATACAAAAACAGCTCAGCGTCCATTCAGTTAGAAAAGAAAGGAGATTCATTTAACATACAAAAAGGAGTAAGACAAGGAGATCCCCTTTCTCCAAAATTATTCTCGGCTGTTCTGGAAATGATCTTCAGAAACTTTCAATGGGAAAATCTAGGATTAAATATCAACGGCCGCACGCTAACACATCTAAGATTCGCCGATGATATTGTATTATTTGCAAAAACGGCAGAAAATCTAAACAGAATGTTAAACGAACTAGTATTTGAGAGCGAAAAAGTCGGACTAAAATTAAATCCCGCAAAAACAAAAATAATGACCAATGGCTACAAAAGCAGTATAAATGTAGGTGAATCACAAATTGGTTATGTTGAAGAATACATATACCTTGGGCAGCTGATATCACCTAAAGACAACGTAGACAAAGAAATCAAAAGAAGGATAGCAAACAGCTGGAAAAGATATTGGAGCCTAAGGGAAGTGATGAAAGATAAAAACCTACATATAACAACAAAGAGCAAACTATTCAACATCTGCATCTTACCAATTTTGATGTATGGGAGCCAAACATGGGCCATAACAAATAACACAACCAACAAACTTGCTGTTTGCCAACGAGCAATGGAGAGAAGCATGTTGGGAGTAAAGAGGAGGGATAGACAAAGAAATATCGACATTAGGAAAAAGACCAAGATACAAGATGTGACGTTAAAAATAAAAAAGCTAAAATGGAAGTGGTCGGGGCACATGATCAGAGGAAAAGACAAATGGAGCAAATTAGTCACACAATGGTATCCAAGGGAAGGTAAACGGAAAAGAGGTAGACAACAAAAAAGATGGGATGATGATATAAGGCAGGTTGCAGGCGTAACATGGAGTAGAGTGGCTAGAGAGAGACGAGAATGGAATAGGTTGGAGGAGGCCTTTGCCAACTGGCAAACGGACTTACAGAAAGTAAAGAAGCACCAGATACAATAGAAACAATACAAGTATAAAAATAAAAAAATGTTACAGTGTAGTAGTATAAGGAAATGTATTGTATTTAAATGTCCGAATAAAAGGCTTTATTATTATTATTATATTAGTTAGCAGTTCATGACCACGAGTTACCCTCACCTTACAAATCCGATAAATTATAATAAAAAGAGTAGAACAAGAATGCAAATGTAGTATAAAAGAGAATACGGTAATTAACTACACTATAAAACTGCCTATTGACCTAATAATAAAAAGAAATTGACCTAATAAAATAATATTTATTTCCAAGCGTACTTGTCGTCAAGATACTCATTTAAACTATAATATGCCTTCAGCAAAAGATTATTTTTAACAATTGTCTGAAACGACCTTAAAGGCAAGTCCAAAATATTACTTGGTATCTTATTATACATTCTTATACTAAGCCCAATAAAAGAGCTATGCGTTTTGTGTAAACGGAAATATGGTACACATAATTTGTGCCTGTTCCTAGTATTAATATTGTGTATGTCACTATTCATTTTGTAAGAATTTATATGTAGTCGTACATGCATAACACTGGCATAAATATATTGTGATGCTACAGTAAGAATACCAATATTTTTAAATTTTTCTTTAAGTGAGACACTTGTCTTTAACTGGTGAATGGCCCTAACTGCTCGTTTTTGTAATATAAAAATATTTTCGATGTCAGCGGCCCTACCCCATAATAATATGCCATATGACATAACACTATGAAAATAGTTAAAATAAACCAATCTAGCCGTATCGACATCAGTCAACCTACTAACCTTCTTAATGGCATAAGCAGCTGAGCTAAGTTTCCCTGAGAGATATGTAACGTGCGCACCCCACTGTAATTTCGAATCAAGTGTTATTCCTAGAAATAATGTAGATTCAGATGTTTCGAGAACATCGTCATTTAATTATAGGTGGTATATATAATTTACTAGGACCAAGGTTTCTGAAATTAGGCAGAGCAAACTTAATACATTTTGTTTTTTTGGCGTTCAGTACTAGATTGTTTACATTAAACCATTTAGTTACTTGAATGAACGCACTGTTTATTTCGTTAAAATGTTCCTTATTTCTTTCTACTTTGAATATCAAAGAAGTATCGTCAGCAAACAGTACAACGTCACAAATGTTTTTCAAGTAAAAAGGTAAATCGTTTATGTAAACAAGAAACAAGAAAGGCCCTAGGATGCTGCCTTGCGGCACTCCTAAATCAACAGGTAAGCCACTGGATTTTGAGCCGTTTATTTCAACACATTGGATTCTGTCACTTAAGTATGACTTAATGACTTCCAATGCTTTAGTCTGTACGCCGTAATGTCTAAGTTTGCATAAGAGCGTTTCATGGCAGACACAATCGAATGCTTTCGAAAGGTCGCAAAACACACCAATAGCATTTTGGGCATTCTCCCATGCACTGAATATGTGTTTGAGTAACGCTACTCCTGCATCTGTTGTACTCGACAACACCCACACAACCCTTGGTAAATCCATATTGCTCACTATGAAGGAGGCTGTTTAGATTAAAATGTCTAAGTAATTGCTTGAGTATGATCTTTTCAAAAATCTTACTAAAGGCAGGTAGTATCGATATTGGCCTATAATTACTAGGATCAGTCTTACTGCCGGATTTGAAAATTATCCTACTGTGTTTCATAAGATCGGGAAAAACACCTGATTCAATACAATTATTAAATAAGTTGCTTAAATAAGGAGCTACTACATCAATTATACTTCTTAAAACCTTAACAGAAATGCCCCAGAGATCACCTGTATTCTTAGACTCTAGAGATTTAAAAGTACTTATAATGTCGGTAGAATTAATACAATGGAACTTAAATAATACATCACATTTTCCTACACTAGATTCTAATAGGTTTTCTGCGACTATAGCTGATGATTTTAATTCTCTAGTAGTAGTAATCGGTATGCTAGTAAAGAATTTATTAAATGTGTGTGCGACTTCTTTGTCATTATGAATTAATCTGTCACTATCAAATAAACTAAAACTATTACCTCTTAGTGTTGTCTTACCTGTTGCTTCATTAATATCTCGCCAGGTTGCCTTAATTTTATTCGAGGATTGTTCAATTTTGTTCCTAACGAATAATGCCTTATCTGTATTGCACACTCTTTTAAATATCTTGGAATAATTCCTAACATACTCAGTGAAGTTCGAATCAGAATTGTATCTCTTCATACCGTACAACTCGTACATCTTTGCTCTGCTTTTGTAAATACCTGCAGTAGCCCACTCACTAAAAGCTCGAGATTCCTTAACTACTTTCTCTTTAGTCCTAAAAGTATTCTGAAATTCCTTGTTAACTACATTAAATAAATAATTGAAATTTTCATTTGGCGAATCAATCTCCATTAAATCAGGACTCATAGCATTCATTCCAATCAAAATTTTATTCCGGAATTCATTAAACTTATGCCTAGGTAATGGCCTAACTAACACTTTCTGTATGATGTTCTCACTATAATACGGAAACCTTGCTAATTGACCACAGTGATCCGAAGTTAATTCAGAACTAACTAATTTGTTCGAAACTGTACAATTACTAAATATATTGTCAAGACAGGTGGATGATGTTGCTGTAATCCTAGTTGGTTCAAGGAACAAATTTTTAAATTAAATGATTTAAATAGATTTAAAAATCTAGTAGTCATTACTGAATGATCAAGAATATTTACATTAAAATCACCACAAACTACCTTTCTTATTGCTCCTAATTTTAGTATTTGCATCTTCAATAACTGATTCAAACAAGCTAAAGTTACTTAACGGTGGACGATATACACATATGATAATATGCTGCTCAAGTTCTACACATGACAGTTCCACAGTGCGTTCTATAGACAAACTTGCTATGTCTTTCCGTTCTTTACATGTTAAGCTATTTGAAACAATAATCAAGGATCCACCATGAATAGCGTGTTTCCTAGAGTAGGCACTGTGTACCGTGTATTGCGAGTTATTTAAGAATTTAATTTGGTACTCTTTTAGCCAGTGTTCTGTAATACACATAACTTGTATACTGTGATTTTCTAAATATAAAATTAATTCTAAATCCTTGCCAGATAGACCTTGTATGTTTTGATGTGCTACATTCAGTTGAATTTGTCTACCCTTTGTCCTAGTCTTAAGTTTAAAGAACTTGTGTCAGTATATTCAATAGAAGAATTATTAAGATAGGAACTATTTACAGAAGCTAAATTCTTGGATACCCTACATGTACCTGTGTCATTTTGTAAATTAAATGCTAATAATTTAGCAACTTGTCTTCTATAAAATAGTGGCAGATACATAGTATCTTTGGTCAATGTAAAATTACTAATAAATTTATTAATGTCAAATAATAAAATAAAATCTTTATATTGCCATGTCAAATTGTATAAGCACAAGTTGAGTTCATGAATATAACTATTCATTGTTTCATTTAAGCTATAAGAGTAAGGCAAAGCAAGAGTTATAAATTTGCATTCAAATTTGCTATGAAGCGATAACATAACTTCTGTCAAATTAAATATATCCTTTTTAGTCACCGTTGGGCTATCACCATATGTGATAATTATTGTAGACTGCCTATCAAATATTGTTGTATTTAATGTATTAATTAGATATGTAAACGAAGACCCTGGATAACAATAATTGATAGTATTGTGTTGTGTCAGCTCACAATTTATTAAACTACCTAAACCTACACCAAGCCTATCTGAGAATATATAAACTTTACTTGTGCCAGAATTCTTACCTAAAGAAGACTTAGCTGTTCTATTATTCTCTGAACAAGTACTTTTATCACTATCGCAAATAATCTGGGACTCACAAGTGGGTAATGTTGGTTTTATGATATTCAAACAACTATTAGTATTTGTTAAGGCCTTTACATATTCTAAATTTTGTCTCCCCACTTGTGCAATCTCATCATATTTCCTAATATATTCCTGAACCTCATTTTCATATTGCGTGTTCATTCTACTTATTTGAGATTGTAAGGAACTAATTTGACTTTTAAGATCCCTAGTATGTTTGTCATATAACGTTTTGCCATTATTCAACTCTGCATTGTATTTGTCTTACTCTATTAACAAATCTGAACGCTCAGAAACTAAACATTTATATTGCTGAGATGTTATCTTAGTTTTCCTATATTGCTTTAGACTAAGAATGAGTTTCCTAATATGTTTATTCAATTTATTATACTTTCTATGCCGTTTCAGACAATTCATGTTTATTTTTAATTGTTTTGAATCTAAGCCTAATCTATTACCTACAACCTCTGAGTAAAGGTTCTGAGTTTTATTACTGTTTAATATCTCTACAGTTTGTTCTAGTGATTTAATCTTAGTGAATGATTGTTCTAAACAGCATTCTAGTTCCCTAATGCGACTCATGGACCATGAATGGTCATCATTGCTAGCGGTCAATAAATGGATTTCTTCCTGTAACCTATCTCGCTGGGCCAGTGTGTCCATATACTCGATATGGAGTTCTGCGAGTTGAGCCTTCAGGTTGGAAACCCTATCGTTGACAATCCTGATGTCCTCTTCACAGTCTGCACGCTCCCTCAGTAGATGATTATTCTCCTCCTGGCACTTCTTTAATTCCACCAAGGTTACTCTCAGCTTGTTTTCTAGATCCTTCGCTGTGGCCTTCCTGGTCATCATAGTGCTCATTGTGGAATGGCTCATAGCCAAGGATATGCCAAACACCTATGGACAGAAAAAAAATCAAGATGTTAGAGAAGAGACAAAACAGTAATGAGTAGAAGTTTATAGATAATAAGTAAATAAATATATATAAAAATTAATTATATTATAGCTAGAAGGACAGTAGATAAACAACAGAAAGGGAAAATATTATTTAAAGGAAAGAAATTAAAGGTGCTATTAAATTTTTTATTAAGTAGGCAAAATATGTAGGTAGAAAAAAGAAAAATATAATTTTGACAAATTTATTAATTTATACCAATTTTTATATTAAATTCTGAAGATATTATATATATGGGCCTTGTTCAAGATATAAACACTTAAATAAATGTGAAGTGTAAGTGTAGTAGGTGTTTGTATGGGGCGTTTGTTCAGTCTTCGATTTTGCTTCCACGTTTTTGTCAAGCAAAAGGAGACAGAAACTGTGCCAGTGTGTGATAGACGAAGCTCACGTTTGTGTGAGCCGAGTAGATGTGTGATGAGGAGTGTAAGTTAATAAGTAAAATACTCCCCGGGTTTAAAGATGATTTCAAATCCGTCCGTTGACAGCTGGTAGTAGATCTGTCCGCCAAAAACTGTTTGTATCGAGGTTTCAAACACCAAACTGAATGTCTTTCACACTTTACTTTACTATTTACTTTCTATTTAACAACAATAATGAGATATACGCATTAAATATTCATTTAAAATTAAATAAAACTTTTAAAAATTACGGAGCTACGTATTTTTTTTGTGTATTATTATATTTGTAATGTATGAAGGTAGAGTGAGGCTAGTGAAAAATAGATGGACAGTGAGGGGATGGATATGAAAGAAAAAGGGGTAGATAATAGGATAATGGACGACAGAGAAGTTATTATAATTATATAGACAATCAGCGCCAACCTCAAATTGATTGGGGCCAGGGCGTGCAGTAAATGACTGCATTTTATAACTAACTGCCATAAATCGCTTAATTTGTAAAATAAAATAAAGTAGATTAGCCATATACATTTCATTTAATTTTTTACTTAAATATCGAATATCAGAGATCTTAAATCTACAAATGATAGATGAAAAATATGAAAAAAATACATAATTTAGACATCGATACCTTTGGGTAGAAAGGTCGTATAAACCAAAACCGACTTTTCAGGAGAGCAGAAAAACGATTTTTTTTACATAAAAATTCATAACTTTTTTGTTTTTGTAGTTATAAAAAATAATCTATGAGAAAGTTTCTTAGAATTTGCGAATGAAAAAGGTTAAATCATCAAAACCTATCTATCTTTTTTAGTTTTAAAGTTAGCTTGGATTTACGTCTAAGAAAAAATCAATTCTTGGTTAATACACCCCATGAAAAGGTACTTTAAAAAAACTGTAAAGGTCGCATATCCATTTTTGGTAAGCACATTTACTGTCGTAAAAACCCATACATGTAGTTTTTTTTTTAATTAAAAACTATTTATAATCATAGATCAATTGAATTCTGACTAATAAAGAATCCTGTTACTCTCAGAATTAGTAGGAATTGAATCATTATTATTCTTATAACCGATAATGGTCGATTCAAATAAAATAAAACTACCAGAAAAACGAAGTCAACATTAATTAAGTATTATAATACCTTCTTATCAACATTTACTATTATTTCAATAATGGTACAACATACCTAACAGGTTTAACATTTTAAATTGAAAAAAATATTATAAACACCTTAAACAGAACTGTGAAATAAAAAATCGACAGTCATAAAAAAACAAAAATTATTCAAACTTCTTCTGAATTGAAGTAATCAGACATTTTAATAATTTATAAAATGTTTGAAAGTTTTTTTTTTTTTGTACTTATTTAAATGTACTTAATTCAATAAATTATTGAATTAAGCCTTTGTAATAAGGCTTACTTATTAAGTAATTTATTGAATTGCAACTAAATAAAAAAAAACGATCAAGCACTAAACGTAACTAAATTTGTACTAAAAAGTAAATTATTTATGATATAAATTTGTGTTCAGAACTAGTTTAAAATTATTTTTGAATTGTTACTTTAAACTATTCTAATTATTATTATAAATAATTTTAAGACGAATTATGAATTATTGCTTGCAACATTGCAAATATATAGCCCGAAGCACAATTTAAATTTCGCGATACAACAAAAGTTTAAATTTCTATATTTTGTAATTACCTACATTTCAGAATCAACATGAAGTTACGTGAAAATTTAATTTTAACCCATCCCTAGCAGATAAAACAAATGCGTTGTAATTTAAATAAATGGATATACGAGTGTAAAAAGAATCATTCTGAATTACAACTTACCGAATCGCGAACTCAGCACCTACTCGCATGAGTATATGCGAGTAGGTGCGACAAGAGTGTTCTAGCCTTAATAAATTGTATCACGTAGCTATTCCGATTTGTAGGTATTAATCGTGGTAGCCTCATACGACTGATCAGTGACGGTAGCCTATTAAAAAAATCATAAATATCTATCCTAAACTGGGAAAATTCGATCGCCAAGAGCCTCAGTATCATGCACTGAATCACTGGTATCGGTTTTCGGTTTATTATTTATTTACACCCAATATTATTATACACCTAAAATATACACTTTATTTAATACAATTAAACCGTTTCAACAAAAATATAGATCGAATATAAATCTATTAAGCGTAAGACCCGCTTAAAAAAACATTATTCCACCAAGTACAGTCCGAGGGGAATAATATTTTGCACTAAAAACATTACTCTTTATTAATACAAAAACAATTTAAATTCTAACCCAATAAAAATAGAGTTTATATTTCGATTAACTTGTCTTTCAGTACCCGTTCCCTGAATTATTACTCAGAATTCAATTGATCTATGATTATAAATGGTTTTTAATACAAAAAGAACGACATAATATATGTTTTTTTCCGACTAGAATGGATATACGACCTATTCAGTTTTTTTAAAGTACATTTACATAGGGTGTATTAACCAAGAATTTATTTTTTCTTAGACGTAAATCCAAGCTTACTTTAAATCTAAAGAATATAGACAGGTTTTGATGAAATAACCTTTTTTATTCGCAAATTGTAAGAAACTTTCTCATAGATCACTTTTTTATAACTTCAAAAACAAAAAAGTTATGGATTTTTATGTAAAAAAAAGTAGTTGTTCTGCTCTCCTGAAATGTCGGGTTTTGGTTTATACGACCTTTCTACCCAAAGGTTTTTACGACAGTAAATGCTACCATAAGCTTATTAAAAATGTATAATACGCCCTATACAGTTTTTTTAAAGTACATTTTCATAGGTTGTATTAACCAAGAATTAATTTTTCTTAGACGTAAATCCAAGCTAACTTTAAAACTAAAGAAGATAGATAGGTTTTGATGATTTACCTTTTTCATTCGCAAATTGTAAGAATCTTTCTCATAGATAATTTTTAGGTTTTGATGATTTAGGGACCTTTTTCATTCGCAAATTGTAAGAATCTTTCTCATAGATCATTTTTAATCACTTTCGGGTTTTGGTTTATACGACCTTTCTACCCAAAGGTATCGATATGCAATAAGGATTTACGACGTCGAATTTAAACTATGCTTAGGTAATGCATTCAACACGTTAGGGCGTATAAACCATTAACAATTAACGACTATTTTTACGCCCTGAGTTAGTAAAAAATATGGTCATTACATCATAACAAAACTACAAAAAAATAACATTCGGCTTTTACACTGAAAATGTACCCTTTTTAAGAGGCTATGACAAAAATTTCTGGGTCGTATTAACCATTTTTGTGCGAATTTCTACATTTCGTAGATACAGATCGATAGAGAAAAAAATTCTGAGAAAAATTGTATATATAACTCAATTTGGCCAAAATGGTTTATACGACCTTTCTACCCAAAGGTATCGACATATAAATTAAAATTGAAGTTTCTGTCTGTAATTTAAAATGAACCATTTTTATTAAATGTAGTTAGTTACACGATATGCATCACTCTTTTTTTAGTATTGTAAGCTTGTCGGCCTGTTGGATTGTTTGTCTGAATTTCTATTTGTCTCAGGCAATCTCCGGAAAAGCTAAACCGATTTTAATGGGACTTTTACTGGAAGATAGAGGACTTTGTAGAGCACACGAGAAGGTTGTAATTTGATCCGTTTAGGTGGTGCTGTTGTCGAGATATTGAAAATAACTCGAGTAAAATTGCAAGGAACAGCTAATTTATGATAAGAAGATACCGTCTAGAGTCGATCGATACCTAGATATCTCTAGTCCGGTCATGTAAGGTTGGTAAACTGCAGCGGAGCATGGCCATTGCACTTGTATTTTTAATAATAATTAAGTAATTTTAATTGTCATGGTCATCTTGCCAAGGTAATGCGTGTTACATGAATTTATTATGTTAACCTTTGCCTTTAGTGAATATAATTAATGTTTCAAGCATTATTACAATAGGAATCTACATAATGTGTGAAAATTTAAGTGTGTATGTATTTTTCATATGCCCTGGATAAACGAATTTTAACAAAAGTTATAAACAATTTTCAGAGTAGATATCTAGTAAAAAGTAGTCATGACTCAATAGTAAAATAATATTTACAATCATGCTCTAATGTTAGCTGTTATTATTTCTTATAACTCTTAAGCAACATTTGATTAGTTTATTGCATTATAATGTAACTATAGTTACAGTCAGTAGTTCATAATTCATTTCATAATCATCATTATCCTGCTTTGGAGCCCGGGGAGCGCTTTTCAGCTTTAGTTCCTTCACTTTGCCTAGTTTTCAGCTTAATTAATAACAAAATTAAAGAAAGCACTTATTATTAAGAAATAATTTGATTCAAGCAATTTAATCCAATAAAAAGATTGTAGTGATTTTTGTCCGATCAGTTCACAATTTGTCGTCCTGATCTAAAGTACATAAAATCGAATAACAGCAGCTATATTGTTTATTAAATTAGGTAAGTATATCTATATTTTAGCCAATTATTTTTATGTTCTTCATAAAGCAGCTGGTCAAAACGGCATTCTACATGACGCCTTTGAGCGCGTGTGAGTTGTACCGCCCTTGTTTTCGCTCTCCCCTATCGTTGCTTCGCTAACAATCTTGCTTCTTGAAAGGGAGACTTAGCGTGGATTGCGAATCGTGCCTCGTGACTTGATTTTTTTTTCGTCGACTTTATCACGTGTTATGCAACGAATACAAGGTCTCTGCAGTCATTATTGGGTAAAAATTGCAACACATACATGTATGTATTTTGTACGTTTTTGTTGGCGGGTAACTACCTTTCATGTTGTCCGTAAATATAAGTAGGTACTATTAACCTTTGTTTCTTTATCTCACCTATTCTTTTAGCTTGTGATGTTAGAAACTAAGCCGTCTTTGGTAAGTGTTTATGGAGACATGGGTTCAACACGAAGAAGCCCTTTGAGAGTTTTAATCTAGAAGGTAACGGGACACCTATTACAGACAGTGGCGGCTCGTTCAAAGGAGCGCTGGAGCAGTGAACTCCCAAAATTATAAAATATATGTATACAACTCATATAAACTTTTTATATAAACATGCTCAATATTTTAATACACACCTATTCTCTTTTCTATAATGCATATCTACAAATTAGTATTTGACTACTAAACTGTCTATCATAATTTTGTCAACACTCTTGAAACATACATAGGTAATTTTGTTGAGTGGAGCGCTCATAACAGCGCTCTTCGTTGACGAAAGCTTAGTACAACGCTTAATACTGAAATGTAATGAGTGCGAAAGAGAGAGCGTTCTATGCGCTGGGCGCGTGAGACAAAAGATTTGTATGAGAAATAAGGCAAATACGGAGCGGCGCTCCTGGCTAGCTTGACGAGGTGCGCATGCGCGAATATATTACCCGACTAAATGATATAACCATTTGTCACGAAGAAAAATTAAAACGTATGCGCCGTTTTTTGTAATAGTGTTTTGCCGGTATCATTTGAATGTAAACAAAAGCAAAACATTTCTCTGCAAGTGCGTTGGTAATTAGAAAAGGATTGGTGTTTAAAATATTGTTAACTGTATATGAGATTGTGTGTATATGTTTAAGAAAGACAGTAAAATTGTGTAACTAATATGGAATATAACAGCGTAAACTTTATAAACGGATGGATGAAAGAAGAAATACGAAATGAGTGTATTGTGCGAGAATGAATAGAAATGTCGGTACGCCCTAGGCGGACGTACGCCGATCAAATAGGTGACGTACTAAAAAAGAGCCAAATTAAAAGTACCCATAACCGACGCGCATGCATGATGAGGTTAATGAATATCGAGGAAGCGAAAGAGGTACCTATGTTTGAACCGAAGCATGTGGCGTTCCATAGTCTCTGCCTACCCCAATGGGAGACAGGCGTGACAATATAGATAGATAGTTAGAACTTTATAAAAAAACTGCGAAAAAATTTTAGAAAACGACCAATATGATAAAACGCTTTGGTTATGTGGTTACGAAAATGCGAAGGAAGTAAGAAGCGGTTTTGTTTTCCGTGTATTTTGTTTAGTGGCGCCGGAGTTGATACTGCGTGGACGGTTCAGGTAGGTATCGATGATTTAGCACATCTTACTAATAATTGTAAAAGCATTCACAAAATAAATTGTAAGCAGTTTCATCTTCTTTTTTAGTGAACACCCAATATAATCTTTCACGAGCCGCCTCTGATTACAGAGCGTCCATGACTGCACTATGAAGTACAGTCACGGGTTAGCCGCAGCAGGTGTGGAACCGAGTATTTTTAATTCTATGAAATTAATTATCCCGGGCTATAGTGATTAATGCTAAAACATTATTTTTAAATTACTGTTTATACCATTCGTTTATTAAAATACACTATTTAACTAATATACTTGCTGAAAATCAACTCTTAGAAATGTAGTCCCAGAAAATGGCACTTATCTATCAGAACAAAAAATATCATCGGAAAAATCTCTTGCTTCGTATACACATTATTGTAAAAGAACTATTGAAGTCTTTACCTTTATATCGGCTATGTTATCATTAAAAGAGCACGTAAGAAACGTATTTGGCGTATAATGGGACGCGATCGGAATCACGTCGCGTATGAATTGGTTTTACGGCGCCATCGCGTTATGTTGATTGATGCATTATTTGCATATGATGTTCAGGTAACTATTTTTCGGCACGGAATCGACGGGTTTTGTTATAGTTAGGTTTTGTAACTGGTTGTTATATAGTTTGTCTACAACAGGGTCTGATGTTTTTTTGCTATGGCTTTGAAAATCCCTTAATAGTTCCTAGGGAAATTTGAGGGTATGTTACCGTCAAATTTCCTTTTTCGGTTCTAGAGTCTGTGCCAGAATTAATGGTGTCTATACGGACTGGTTTGACATCTCCAAACGTGTCATACAAGGATGTCCAGCTTCGCCCTGGTTATTTAACTTATTCATGGTTAGCTGCATGAATTATATGAGATAAACTGTAAGCGGGATCGATATGGTAGGATTGCATGTTAAGTGCCTGTTGTACGAGTACAACATGAGTTGCAAGAAATGATTGACTGCATGAACGAGAGTTTTAAAGCTAAAGGTATGAAAATTAATGCAAGAAAGATGAAAGTGATGGTGCTTGAAAAAGATGGAAGTTTGACTGAATGTATTATTGCGATTGACGATGCAAAAGTAGAGCAAGTAAAAGAATTTGTATATTTGGGTATCGTGTTTACAAGAGACGGAAGATGTGAAGAAGATATTGAAAGAAGAGTGACAGCGGGCAATCGTGTAAATGGTGCACTGTACACCTTTATGGACGGCCAGACTGTGCCAAAATAGCCTTGATTGGCGGTTCATTATGGAGTGCTTGTCCCCACGTTGATGTATGGAAGTGAGAGCTGGGTATGGCAGAAAGAGCATTAAAGTAGAATTAACGCAGTTGAGATGCAATCACTGTCTAATATATGTAGGTTGAGACTGATTGATAGAATTCCAAATGTAACTATACGAGAGATAAAGATGTCATGACTAGGATTTAGAAAGGAATGCTAAAGTGGTTTGGACATGTGAAGCGAATGAGTGAAAAAGAATGACCAATCAGATCTATAAGGCAAATGTGGGTGAGCAAGTCAGTTTCGGCAGACCTCGTCGGACATTCCTCGACCAAATTGGGGAATATGGAATATGCCTTAAATATATTATTTATCGCGAGTAAGATCCGCTATATAACCTTGTATAACAAATTGGGGAAGTCCTAAAAACGGCAAGGTCCGAAGTACCCAAAACCGGCGAACATGTATGAAAAGAGTAATGAGTGTATAGGAAGCGCGTGAGGTTTGTTAGGATAGAAGTAAGTGGCGTTCTGTTGTCTCTGCCTACCCTGACGGGAAAAATGCGAGTATATGTATATATTATATCAAAAGTCGTCAATAGCTACTTAAATTTCGATCTAACGCAATGATCCGGGTACATGAAATTTGATTCCAAAGACTAAACTACTAAAGGTTGAAAACGTCAGACACGGTACGCCTTAATCTTAAAAAGGAAAACGCTTTTTAAATTTAATATAGATGGCGGCGATTTGTTTTTTATTATCTAGTCCAATCATAAGATTTCCAAGAATACATATACTATTTAATAGATGCTCTTATATTCCCTAAACCTCCACTTTACACAAATATCGGGCAATATGCCTCGTCGACGTTGCATTAAAAACCTTGGTCCCTACTCGCCACTGCTTCGTGAAGTTGCTTAGCAACTCCATAAGCAATATGTAAATATTTCCGCAAGCGGCGACATTCATATGCTAAGCTATTAGTTCGTGAAAGGCTATCTGCTAGATTTCTATGAGCTCATTTACGGCCATATTATATCTTATCGCTCATTGTTGGGACAGGCCGTTATCCGTCAATGTAAATATATATATTTTTAATATTTCTGTCACGAGTTTTAAGTTGAATAATATGTTAAAATTACTTATATTACGTATGTAAATACTACCGTCCTGTATATTGTCCAGTACACATTAAGTACAATATTACTAAAGCACGATGAATATTAATACAAAGGACAAACATCTGCAAACATTCGTTTGCTTTTCATCATACTTTGATTCTTTAAACCGAAACACGTTAAAATTTATAATGACTTACAAACTACGTACTTCAAAGGAGTTTTACGTTAAAATAAACGAGGCACTGAAACTCGTTGATCTACATTCACATCATTCAGTAAAAACTTATTATTTAGCAGAAAATTCTCGATATAACTTTTTGTAAATTATTCTTGTGGCCGCAACAGAAACTTGGCTTATCTTAACTATAGCTTCAAGCTGGTCCGGCATCTTTTATTTTTAATCCTCGCACAAACGCTCTGCGAGTTAAAATTACTTTGTTCTTAAGCAAAGATCGGATATCAGCGTTCATTTTTCAATACTTATATAAACGAGCTTACCCGAAACTTTCGTAATTAGGTGTCTACTTAAAAATTCGTTTTATGCCCTACGTGTTTGGTGTAATCGAATTTTTATGGAAGTAAATTATTATTTAATTTTGTTTGTGTTGGTCTATTGAGTGTATGTTTGTATGAGATTGGGTAATGGATAAATTGTTACAAACGATAATGACTCATTAATGTTGGTGGTTAGGTGTTAAATTGTGAACCTATTTTATATTTATTACTTTGGAAATTGATAAGTTGAAATAGGTAAAATTATTGCTCTTATGTATATGTTATGCTTTTGTTTGTAAAATGAGCATACTTGAAAGAATGACAAACATCTAAATGCATTAAAATAGTAAGTAACCACTTTCTAACATTAAAGACCATTGCGCGCTTGTAGAACTCATATATTTCATCAGAACGAAGTGAAATCGAAAATAAATCTATTTTTTTATTGCTTGACTTAACGTATGAAGCAAAAGCAGCGCAAGAAAATCCGTACAAATAAAAAATACCTTTATTATCACTGATTTTAAATGGAATTGGAAACCGTTATTATATCTTGTTTATTCATATTTATTTGAAACCGATCAATCTTACCTTTATGTTCAGCAGTGGGCCGCAAGAAAACAAATCTTTTGTAAAAGTTCTCTCCAGAGGATAGATATTATTCACAAGGGTGCCAAACGTTTGATTGATCGCATTTGTTGAAATTATGACTGAATTATAAGCAAGAGCGTGTTTGCGTAGGTAACAAAGGGACCTACACACTGTATATTCTCACAAACCCCATATATCTACAATACATGTATTTACAAGATACATGCCGTATTTTCATTTATCGAGAGAAATATTTATATTATTTTCAACACGACGTTAAAAGCATCTAGTTAAATTTGTCTGCAGATACATTTTGCTCGTGGGACATTTTTACCCAAGCGCCGGTTTCATTGAATCAGTTTTACCAGTTTTACAATGTGAAAGTTTGTTA
Source organism: Euclidia mi (assembly GCA_944739405.2). NCBI lineage: Eukaryota > Metazoa > Arthropoda > Insecta > Lepidoptera > Erebidae > Euclidia > Euclidia mi. Next base: position 38,698,305 of record OX123185.2, on the reverse strand, counting down.
GTATAACGCTTTATGTATACATATACTTTTCACGGTGACGATTTTAATTATATTTTCTACTTTGGATTTATAACATGTAGGTAAATGTGTCAAAATGCGTTGGCAGACCTTTGAGATACGTAATATTTCTATACATTATAGTCATGCAAAGCCCTTGCACGTCTAGGTTGACAATCGCCAGTTCTAGCAATGTTTGATCTAACTATCCCTTTATCCGTTAGACAATAGTCACTAAATTTAATGAAATTTGCATTCCTTTTTTATATGAGCATTGAGCATCATGGATGACGAAGATCGAGTGAAATACAGGACAAATAAAGAAAGCTGACCCGCTACGATAAGGGCTACATGTTTAGTTAAAAGAGAGAGATTATCATGGAGCATCATTCCTCTTGGTAATAATTGTGTTATTATAACTAAACCTTTATAAGAGTTTGCTTATTGTCATCTGATCAAGACAAACATTCAGTTGAAAAAAAGCCTTATCGTTTTAATGTAACGTTCCCACGAATTATGGAAGTTCATTGTCACCGGTATTTAGGTCAAAACATCAGATCATGTGAACTTTTTTACTTGATGAAATTACAACAATACGTGCGCTAATTGGTTTGTCGAGTTCAGTTTGGTCGTAAAAACTTCGAATCAGATGCTTATAGTTTGATGCGTAAAAGGGCACACAAGAGCGGATCATTATATTCTTCCAGGAAAATAGAAATCTTATTTCATAGATGTTTTTTCTTAGTAGGTATTAAAGGGAAAAACCCAACGATAAAAAGGTTAAGAGGCTACCATCGACGAAAGAAAAACGAAAGAAGAATAGGAGTAAAATAAAATATGGGAATAATTATAGCTTTGTCGCTGTCTTACACCAAACTAAAACTTTTTACTGCTACTTATTGCCAACATTTCATATTATGAATATTATTTACAATTATATTTCTTACCGGATCTAGTTAGTAGTTATTATTAAGAAGACTTATGTTTAGCTGCGTTGACTGTAGAGAGTTTTGCGCGCACCACCCACTGCCGTTATGAATTATCCACTGCCTCTTAGCTTTAAGGGGACGTTGGGACTACAGAAGACACACCTAGCCAAATGGCATTTGCTTCTCATTTCTAATTGCGGTAACGCTTGGTTGCCATAATAACAAAAGCAATTCGTTTTTCGTTGACCACGTGTTTTCCATGTAGGAGAGCTGTATTTGGCTGTAAGCTGAAAACTTGCCTCACACCTGGTGTCAAATTGACAGACCGTATAAGGAATACCACTATCCGTTCCGCCACAAACATCACTGACGTCACTCGAAAAGCTGCCACGTTTAAATGGAGCTGGGCGGGACATATCTGTCGCATGTCAGATGATAAATAGGCCAAATTAACAACCCTATGGACCCCGTTAAACGGCAGGCGACATCGTGGCAGGCCTAGTAGGAGATGTTGGGATGAGCTAGACTCCTTCAAAGATGATTGGTTCCAGGAGGGAAAAGATTGGGACTTATGGAAGAAGAGTGGGGAGGCGTTTGCCCTGTAGTGGGATGTCACAGGTTCGTGAAAAAATAAACACCACACATATTAATCACTTTTACAGTATTATACGTAAGACCCTTACTTAATATAACGTTCAAGTATTTTTTTAATTGTGGAATAACTAAATACTAATATTAATTTTCTTAACAACAGAGTTTTACTAATAAGTCATTGAGACCAAACAGATTCTAAAATTTAGTATTGATGTAAAATATAATAAAGCGTGCTGCTTTGAGTCTTTATAAGCAAGTGGAAAGTTTTCTGTCTTAAGAGAAATAAAAGGCTTCACTCTCTTCAACCTCTAATTAAACTAAAAGGTTATCCATCGACCTCACGAGGAGTCTTTGCTAATCATTTTATTGGGTGCAAACGTACGAATATACGCCTACACTTAAAAGTATTAGATTACAAAAGTTTTGTCAGCATTTCATAATCAAATAATATAAGTTACAGTTAATATTCTGTAAAAGTTGCTTGATATATTTATTGTATTTTAGCCCGGCTAAAGAAGAACGGCTAAAAATATTTAAAACATCTATTTATTTTTGAGATCTACTAAAAATAAATATCAATATTTTTTATTAAAAATGATGAAATTTTGTTCATCAAAGTGTAATCGTCATCATCATCGTGATCATAATAATAATATATCGCATTCGGAATTACATAGGGACGCAAATGCTTTAAACAAACAAATTGGTAAAAACATTCAAAACAAGGGCCCTGCAACTTGAAATTTCAGCCCTAACAGTCAACAACCCAATCATTGCAATGTGGAAAGTAGTAACGATAAGGAAACACCTTAATATTAACACCTACGTATAAAGCGTTAACCCTTCCGCTTCGGCGGGGGTCGGGCAAACCAAATTAGATTCGCTGAGTTATATACAACCTTATTGGCCCAGACTACCTTGGACCGGCTTGATTAATGCCTCTATAGTTTCCGTTATGTCGTTATCTCTTATGGATTATAACATATATTTTCTTATACACTAGCGATCGGGTGTGCTGCTAATATTAGTGATTGAAATGCAAATATATTTTGTTGATATAATCAATTACTTTTTATTTTCACAAAACAAGAGAATATGCAGCAATTGTTTTCATGACTGGCAGAGCATGAATAATGACAACCAGACGATTGATATGCAAACTTAGATATTTCTAAATACATACAAATTAGAGACAAACGTCACCCAGGCACGTACCGAAGAACCATGTTCATCATAAAAGCATTCATCTGGATGTGGAATCCCCGGCTGCAGTTTACTTGACTAAAAGGCCAGTTAGAGAAAAAAAATATTTAATTTTGAAAATTTTTACTCTCAGGTCTCATAGAGAATTTGATAAAATCTTGTTAATACATTGCCACATTGCTTATAGCGTCATTTGCTATTACAATATTCAAAATAGTTATGTTTAACCTGACTATAAATATGTTAGATCTCGTTGGCCTGTGATAACGGCAGAACTGCAACCGTAAAGCGAATCAAACACGTTTTGGTTTGGTCTTCTATAATTTATTCGACGAATAAAAGCTTTCAAAAACCATAAATAAACATTGTCATTCCGTGACACGTAGGCGTCTATTAAAACACAGTGCATTTAGACATGTATGTATTTATTTCTACGTAATGTTTGGTAATGGTTTTATGTAAGAATTTAAAGTCATTTAACTATGTTAGTTTCAATTTGAACACATACTTATGTTTATAGTATCACAATAAGTCTTAGAATGAGACGCGAGCAGTTAACTTTTTACATGTAGCAATGAAAATGTTGTGAAAGGAGTTTTAAACATGGTTACGCTATAAGTCTTCTGTAATCTGTGTAGAACTTAAAGTACATTGTCGCTCGGGACGTCAAGTGAAATGATGAATATGATGGAAAATCCTGTTTATCGTCGTGATATAAAAGAACGGCGAACAGGGCCTTTTTGTATTTTATGTTTATAATTTGGAATCAAATCCCTTCAATAACAAGTCATTTTGTGCTAGATAGTAAATTTTAAGCTGTCAATAAAATTGTAAGTAACTTTAGGTTTGTTATAGTTACTATGTGGAAACACTGGTTAAACAAGATTTTAAGCAGTATTCAGCCTAATCACTCTATATTTTTTGTTTTTCCTGTCGTCAAAATTGTAATGAATACTAAAATTGATAAATGAGAGGCAAGTTATAATCAAGAATCTTATCAATGGTTGAAAAAGACTATATATTCAAAAACTTTTAAGTGGTTGTTTGTGAGATACAACTTCTCATTTTTTTAAGTAGTTGCAAAATTACGAGATTTACAAGCAACAAGGTTGCAAGCATTTTTTCAATCTCTTAAAAAAGGTGCTTACATGTATGTATTGTTACAAAGCAATTTGAGACAGATTGACACTACCACATTGTTTGTACTTGTTTTCACGTCCTGTCTATACAATAATATGGATCACAATCCATATTATTCTATGTTTGACTTGTATATAATTAGTATTATAGCTTTAAAATTAGGTACTAGCAAAATAAAATACCTAATGTACACTTGTGTTTTGTATAATCTATATTATTCTATGTTTGACAATATTTTAGCTTTGTAATTTCGCAGCAAAAAGCCTTATGCGTACTATATATAATTAAATTATGCTTTATTTCTCAGCATAGTAATATTTTAAGCAAAGGCAGTCAGGTGTACAAGTCAAAATATTCAGAACTAAATGACCTACGAAGGTGTTGTGAGGTTTCAAAACGAGCACAAACTTCGTGTACAAAGTCATGTATAACATTTATCTTTAAATTTAAGGAAATGTTCCAGAACCCCACGTGTTTTAATAACATTAAAGTGATTAATGTGTGCTGTAATTAATAAACAGCGTGATACCACAGACGAATTATGAAGGCGTCAACGTTAGTGATAAATATATATAACAACAATATTAGAAGACTTGTGAAGCATGCTCCATAATAACATAATAACCTAGTTTTCGACAGAAGCGCGAATAGCGTAGTACTTGGCACAAGCATTAAAGTTAAATGTACGATGGTTGAAAATTCTATCCGGTCAACAGGCGGAAAATTTTTAAGAACATTTATACATAGTACACAGGGTCTACACCGTGTATAATTCAATTTATTTTGTCATAATACAGTACTATGTTATTGGTAGCTTTAAAGCACGCTTGCGCAACTTTTTTACCTATTCTCAGTTTGATGCTGCGTATCATGGTAGCGTTTAGTTCGGTGTAAAAATCGCTTCTGGATTTATTTCTATGCCATGGGATTGTACTATCAGAAAATGGATAATTTATTTACGACCGATAATGAAATAGTACATAATTATGTTTTATGTACGCGGGTGGCTCAAAATCGGTCTATTATGAGAACATTGCGCCTCCCCTATTGCAGCAGTGGACATATGTTGGCTGATATAGCGATGATGAGGACGCTATTTATGTAACGCCACCATTAGATACTACTACTTTTGTAACTAACTTATATATTTATACTCAAATCAAAGATGAAAGCAATAAATTGGGATCATTTATTCATCCTCCTAGACAGAAGTGTTAACAAACAGCCAGCTTAACAGAATGTAGCTGTCAAACGACAATAGATTAAATGAAAGGCAAATAAATAAATGCCCCGTATTTTTTTCCCTCTTAAACTTTTGTTTTTCGCACATAAATACATCAGGGCGCGTCGTAACTTACCCTAGTCCCACCCTAAAGGATTCTAGAGTCGGTATTAAATGGAACAAATCGACAAAACGCTTCGGTATTTTTATTTAGTTTCTTAAATAAATTTCACCTTTTAACGTACGATATATAACTTTCATTGTCGGTTTATTTGTGTACGTGCATTGGTTTTGTTATTTGATGTTCTTGTGGTATAACTCAGCGGAAACAACTTGTACTATCTGTTTGTAGAAATGTACTAATTCCTTTTAATCTTGCCTTTACTTTTTACTATTATTCATGATACTGCCTGAAGTTAATGTTCATTTTCATTTCAAACTTGACTTTGTCTTTACATTTATGAATTAATTAATTCTTAACATGATTTTCAAACACCAATGCCGTGTCAATGTGAAATTATTCCTAGATTTTATAAAATGTGTGACAAACAGACTGCTACGCACGAAGTCCACAGAACACTGACGTTTCGAAGTTAGTTTATGTTTAACTAGTAAAGCTTAGCTCTACAACGAAAGAAAACTTCGCGAGGTACACTTGCATGGCTGATGGCATTTCTTCGCAATTCTCGAAGGACATGACGAGTCTACCAACCCGTCTGCCCGGTGTAGTGGTAAATCATCTCATAGTAGAAAGACGTCCGTGCCCAGCAGTGGGACAGCTAATATATAGGGGTAAAATTGCTTTAATATTTGGCAAGTTGTACTACAAAAAAATATTTGAACAAGTCTATTTTCTCACAACACTACCTACTTTACTGTTTAAAAATTAGGCCATTTTCTAAACTTACCCTTAAAACTGCACATACACAATGGTCTACACATACGGACGCCATTAATTCAGTAATTACTTAGGCGTGGCTGATAGTGAGTTAAACGGCGTAAAATACTACGTAGCAGAAAGCAAATGTCTATTCCGCGCCGTTCCCAAGGGTACATATTAATCTGATTATTGTGTGCACATGTACCTATTTCAACATTAAGACACAATGTCCAACCTGTTTATCGAGTAATTTACGAGTTAAAATATCATAGCTACTTCTAATTAGTTTTAAAATATGGAAATGAAATTGACTTTTCATATTTATGATCATTTATCGTTTAATGAAATTTATCTACATGATTATTTTGATTATATTAGGAAAAATAAGGAATGATATAATGTTGAAGACTTTTGTTTTATGATATAGTAAACAGCTCTTCCTGCCAGCATAACTAAATTCCGCAGTAGCGGAGACTTCTCGCTTAAACATTATTGCTTACTTATAATTTTGAGATGAAAAAATTATACCAATAGTTTACCAATTAATAGAGCATCACCATTGATAATTGGACACTAAAATTTATCCTCAAAATGTAATTATTGTTAACAAATTGTGAATCCTGTTTCATATACTTGATTTGATTCGTAAATGCTGTTGGAATTAAATTCATAGATGTCATAACGCAACATAGTTTCAAATAAACATTGTATATCATCTATATGGAAGCTCAGACGGTAGTCGTTCCCTGGAACATTTAATATAGAGGAAATAAAATCTGAGTAGACCAGAAAGCGCACCTACGACTCTTAGGCGAAGTTCTAGGATGCAACAATTATATAATATTATTATCTATGTACAATAACCTCAAAAACTATGGCCTGGGTTACAATATCTATCAACCTATTTATTCAGTATTTATTCTACTATACTTTATTTAACTCATAAAGAATTCAGCAAAAATTTCATAAGCAAAGCATTTTTAATAAATTATGGCATAATCCTCTGCATCTTAAATTCATTAATTCCGTCGTGTAACATGTAAAACTTAAAAGTGTACGGTAAAAATGATCGACGCTTCAATTGAATCAATGTGTGAATTACGTTTATCCCGCTAATAATTTTACTGCAGACATGCCTAGTAATAAAATTATCCTTAATAATATTAAAAATGTGAAGGAGTGTGTGTTTTGTTGTCTTTCTTTCACGTCAAAATAGAAAGATGTTTTGGTATAATTGCGTAGATAGTTAGAAACTAGAGTTTGACATTGGCTTTATACAGCGAAAAGGCGAAGCCGTGGGTGAATGAGGGTGTTTGAAATTTTTCTGCCACCAGTCGGCGTTTCATATGCGTCAGGTCCAAACGCGTACAGACGCGTACACACACATGAAACAAGCAAACACAGATGTGCACAGTTATAGGCGCTTTGACACTGTTGACAGTTTTCTGGACCTGACGTCTCAGTGCTGCCGCCTAGTGAGCATCATTTCAGAAAACCCTCATCCTAGTATAATATGAACATTGACACATATAAACGTTTTATCAATAACTCCAATGAGGGTCTTCTGAAATGACGCTCACTATGCGGCAGCACTGAGGCATCAGGTCCAGAAACCTGTCAAAACTGTCAAAGCTCCTTTATTTTCGTACGTTTGTGTTTGTTTGTATTATGTGTGTGCACGCGTCTGTACATATCTTACGTCAGTTTAGACCTGACGCATACAAAGCGCCGTCTGGTGGTAGAAGAAATATCAAACAACCTTATTACTACAACAACAAACATGCTAATATTCGTAGTCTGAAGAGGATAATGACAATAGTTTGGTGTCAGGCGAGCTAATATGTACTTTAATTCAAAAATCATCAAAATTCAAACAATTGAGGATGTCAGATGAAAAGCAAGCAACAGCAAAATATTTTTTATTGTCTTAGATTTAGCAATTAAATACCTTTATGTCTGCAAAACTAGCTAACGGGCTAGATCCAAATAATATGCCTCAGACATTACACAATCTATAATGTATACGAAACAGTAAAACGAACTTTTAAAAACACCAAAAAGCAAGTACACAAATAAACAATAGCTGGAAGAGGTGCTTGCCATACAAAATTCTCCTTTGAAGACATATCGTGGACGCGTCTGTGTGTTTTGCATCGTTGCGTAATTTCTATGGTCTTTTTTCAGTCGTTTGTCTTCACGTTAAGCTGCGCTCGTCCCTTACTAAGCTTGCACGGCTCAATTTAAAACCGTTCGTTGTAAAGCAATATTTAAGGTTGCTCTATAAAAGGTTCTGTTGTGGCCTTGTTTTTAAAGTAGGTATTACAATGCCGTTGATATTTTTGTTGTAACACATAAAAGATTAATAGAGTCGGGACCTCTTTGACGTCATTTGCTTCTATTGTAAATAAAATATCTAATGGAACTATGACATTAAACATAAATATTTATGATGTTTTTAACTACGACACTTTGAACTACTTATATTAATGGGATCAGTACTTGGTTCACATTAGCTGATAAAATTTATCTGACCGCATTACCTGATAAAATGTATGTGATGGAGCCTACTAAGGCTCCGTCACGTCAATTTTATCAGGTCAGCAGGAGTACTGAATCCTGCTGAGCTGCTGCCTTTCGTTCCGTGAGTGAGAGCTCCGGAAGCTCAATGCCCCTTTCTTGCACGTTATTTCTTTGCCCTCACTGGAATAAAGATGAGTATATTTCAGAGAGCAGTGAGAGGACCAGGTAATTCCACTCAAACTTGTAAAACATAACTGATACATTTGTGGCACTGCGAGTTGTTTACCATTAGGCATACCTCGCTTATCGATCACGGTGGCAAAAATCTGTGAGTCCTTGAATGGTTTAGAGTCAAAATCCCTTTGTGAGTTGAGCCACTAACAATGCCATGGTTGTGGCAACATACTGGGCTGGTGCCATTTGACATCTGTACCATCGACTCAAGAAAAAGAAAGTATCAGTTTGATCCGCCAGGAATTTGAAAGATTAGAAGGTCACTAATTGAATACATGAGTCTAAGGGCGCTTTCAATTTAGACGATTGCTGCCGGAAAGCTGCAGTCCAGGTATCGTACGGCGCACGGTCGGTTATGATTTTTCATACAAAATGTCTCGACGCAAGGTCGTCCGAGAGCAGTGTGGCGCACGTCCGTTGGCGGAACGGCAGCAATGCATATACTACCTGCCTCAGTCGTTGTTGGCTAGTGCGGTGAACGTTGAATTCCATTTTTAAGTAAATCATATATAATTTAGGCCTTAATTATTTTTAAAAATCATGGCGAAATGATGGTGTAATTAATACACCTTTGCCTACCCCTTTGAAGACACAAGCGTGATTCTATATAAGAAATATCATACATCATTCATAGAAACATCCTCTAGTCATTCAAAAATAGTCAGAAAAGTCAGCTGTGTTTTCTTTTAAGAGTCCATGGCACCGACTGAACTCTGGTTTCGATGGAAATCACTAAAACTCGATCGGACTGTAGCCGTATATCCCTTCAAATGAGACGATTCACTTCTAACTGCTGTCGTCCTGCAGCAGTACGGCTCACGGTCGCAATAACAACAACCGTGCGGCAGCAGTCCGGCACCAACCGTATAAATTGATTTATGCCGGCGTATTTCTCATTTCGACATAACTTTTTTATTTTATATACGACTACATACCGTTAAATTTGACATGTCAATAAACACAATGTCTAATACGCCCGTTGCATGCCAGTTAATACTACTAAGATTGTTAGCTTAGTGCTGAATCAAACTTATGTTTCTTCTCTTAAATATATTCACATTATTCACCTACTGACAAAAGTAAATCTACATACATACATATTCTCACGCCTGTTTCCCCGAAGGGGTAGGCAGAGGCATGTTAAACGCCCACTTTTCGCCAGTGTTTTGATCCCACGTAATAGGTGGCGAGCCTATTGCCGCTTATCGGGATATTTAGTTTGCCAGAGCCTCGTCCGTTGATCGGCAGGTGCACCACTTGCAGGTGAGGTTGGCTTGGGACCCTTAGTTCTTGGTGGGAACCCTATGCAAAAGTAAATCTAAATAGTACTATATCTTAGTTCTTCCATTGTGTCCTATGCTGTCTATAAATACTAGTAAAATTTACCTATTCTTTCTTAGGAAGGAATATTGAACAATAATATAAGACACGGTTGCACCGTCTAACTTATTCACTTAAACCGAATAATGGTTTTAAAGTAAGAACGTAAAAAAAACATGTATAAACGATTTTAAGTAATAAACATTAAAAGATTAAAGGCTAAATGTATGTTGTAAGTGTTTTATTTCTGAATGTATTTTGTCTTTTCCATGAACAAATAACTGTACTCTCTGAATTCATATTAAAGCCTCATAGCAATAAAAAAAAAAACGGTGATGTTCATGTCTAAGGCAAAATTTTCTTTATGGTACTTTAAATGAATATTTGTTTCTCGCCTTAAAATACAATGGAGAACTAATTATTATGATAAAACAAAGAGCAGCTATTATTGTGTATAGGTAGAAGTCTTACAAAACCGCACCTGACTGGCTTAGCGGCTTCCCACAGATTTATCGAGATTATCCGTTTCATTGATGACTATTGGATTTGAGCAGAAACTCTTTTGTATCAAAAATAGTTTTAATTTGTGATTGACTTAATTCTTACAGTACAATTGACAAAAAACAAACTAAACATTTCACATGTGAATCTGAACGACCGAGTGTGTCTACAAATGTCCCAGTTTATTCTTAGTTATTGCTGCCTTATTTATTTTATTAATTAAGTATACCGTTATGATTGTAGTTAAATACCAATCAGGATGTTGCTTGCAATGCAATTGCCCCTACAGTCTCCAACATACATGCCAATTTTTGATTTTTGCGTCCAATAGTTCTGGCTGTGCGTTGTCTGTCAGCAGTAACGGAAGAATGTTATATATACAGATTTTACAAATGATTCAGAGTTTATCATAAGTTTTACATTCCTTTATTACGGCAAGCCTTCGAACATACCGTGTATAAGCAGTAGAGCCACCCTAGCTAACTTTATTGTTTTAAGTTCTTTGATTTTTTTTTATTGACTCACGCCTGTATCCCCGAAGGGGTAGGCAGAGGTGTAATATTACACCCACATTTCGCCATGAATTTTTAGGTTCCACGTAATAGAAGGCGAGCCTATATAGGCTTTAATTTTACTCTGGTTTAAATAGGATTATTCATATTTCAAAGTTATATAATCCTATCTTAACATGTCAAATAATAAAAAAACACGTATACTAATATACCCAAGCAAAGAATGATTCTTTATAATTTATCTTTACGTTTTATAATATGTATTGTTATTGTATTTAAAAAAAATCTAACTAGAAAAGTATTTATTCAATTCCACAGCGTAAAGAAGGTAGAAGAACTCGTTACAGTATCAAAACAGTTGTGGTGTTTTGATTCAGTTCGTTTTCCATCTGATGTAATAATAATAATGACGTAATAAACGGGATCCGTCCGCAATGCGAACTGTTTTCTTAGGACATCGGCACAAATTAGATAGTATGTACAGAGTGATAATATTTTCCTAAATGTACCACTCTTATAATTCACTCCTAATGACAATCGTGCTTGAAGCTTATTAGATCTAATTATGATAGCTGGCGTTGAACACATTACCTTATTACATTAGTATGTTATATGGCCTATTCATGTAATAATATTCGACTGTGTCAGTGTATAATAAGGCTTAATAAAAATGGCTGAAATAGACATTCTTTCGCACTGTTGTTGAGAACGGACGTGTTGAATCGCATGAGTTATTATTAATTAAATATTTTTAAATCGTGACCTCAATCAACGCGTACAACTATCTGCGAACGTAAAAAATCTGTGTGTTATAAAATGTATCGTGATTGACATTGTAACCAATATATAATGGATCACAGTCCTTTCACTCCGAGTAGGAAGACTGCTCGGAGTCCTCCTCCGACGCCGGCACCTGCACCTGCACCTGAGCGTCCAGCACTTGAAGTCATCCCTACGCCTGAAATCCAGAACTGGATGTCATCTATTGAGCAGTACCTCAACGAAGTGTGTTCTATAGCACAAGAAGGAAAACTAAACTCTGAGCAGAAGATGAGAGTCAGCAATCTCTGTCGCCATGTGGGCACTAAAGTTTCGCAGTTGGCAGTTCAGTACCAGTCCCTTAAATCACATGCTATCCAGGCCCATTCTACCATCAAATCCCAGCAAGAACAACTTGATTTGTCTCAGAGCCTTCAAGATCTAAAGCAATCCATACAGGAGTCCTCGAAACCTACCACCTCTGCACCGTCTTTCGCTGAGATGGTTAAAAAATCTGCACATAATTTTATTCAGCCCATTAGCGTAAGTTCGGTGGCAATCTATCCAAATGACAAGCTAAAATCGAGTGACGACACAAAATCATTAGTGCAAAAAATCATCAGGCCTGAACAAATGAACCTCCACGTGAGAGCACTACGCAAGATTAAGAACGGCGGCGTGATCATCAGCACCGAGACCAAAGATGATATTGAGAAAGTAAAACAATCGGTACAACATGCAAACTCAGGCCTTATAGTCAATGAACCCCACAAACGGAAGCCTAAAATCGTGATCGTTGGAGTGCCTTCAAATATGAAAGAGACGGAAGTTTTCACGTGCCTGTACCACCAGAACTTAGCGGAGAAACTTCAAAGCTGCAACCTAGAGACCTTTCTCAATGAAATCAAGCTGAGTCATAAATCGGGCCGTAAAGATGCTGAGACCTGTAACTACGTAATAGAAGTATCTGCAACCATTCGTAGAGCACTGATAATCCAAGATAGGATCTTTATAAATTGGTCATCTTGCCCGGTGAAGGATTTCACCCTAGTTACTCGCTGTTATAAGTGTCAGCAGTATGGTCATGCGGCTAAGTCTTGCAGAGAGTCTCAATATACATGCGGTCATTGCGGCAACCAAGGACACACGATAAAGGACTGCACTAGGAAATCCGAAGACCCAAAATGCGCGACCTGCTTACACTTCAAGAAGCCCAGCAACCACAACACCGGTTCTAATGACTGCCCAGCAAGAACAATGGCGGAAAAGAGGTACATAAACTCCGTGGATTATGAAGGCGCCTAGGAGCGACGTAATATCCTATTTTCGACCTTTTATCTACTATTTTTTCATATTTGTTATTTAATTTTAAGACTTGATATTTCATTTTGTGATTCACCTAACACACCTCATTAGAATATTGACCTACTAACATCAAACATCTAGTTTAATAAAATGCACACATGAGTTATTTACGTCATACTAAATAATAAAGGTTTAATTAACATTGACATCATTTACGATTATGCTGACCCACAGCTTTATAAGTTACGTTCGTGAATTCTCTAAAATGCTCGTCAGGCAATTATATCGTATATTTCATGATCATCTTAATTATATTCATGTAGCTATTAATTATTAACTAAGTTTAAATTGACCACTGTCTTTTGTTAAATACGTAATATTATTGTTGTATTGTAAAATACAAATCTCAAATTTGTAAAGAGAGACCCAACAGCCTGTGATACAGTTTCTTACTAGTACAGGGGTATGGTGTTCTTTCCAATCAATTGAAAATCCACAGCATTTATACTATTATTATATTAGAACATTTTTGTTTGTATTCTATGCTCTCTGTATTACTGTGAATAAAAATTTATTATATTATTATTATTTATTAATCAAAAATCTAATCTTTGGGCTATGATTTTAACCAGTGGATATTGTAATAAAATAACACAAGGAATCATCATATTCGTTGTCGCCCTCTTTGGCCTAAGAGTTCAGAGCTCACTTTCTGCTATATTCAGATTCAACACAGCCCTTTCACAGAGTGACTGCCGTCTAAACGCCGCAACCTAAAGGGATAGCCATATTAGAAAAGTGTCGATATACCTACTCAAGGATATGGGGAGTCATACTCTTGTCTATAACGACTGTCAAGGATCTTCGTGACAGTCTGGTCCAACAAGTTATACTCTCCGAGGTAAGGGACAGCCGATATTTAACAGTTCAATACGTACATAACTCCCACAAATCGAAAGTGTACGCTGTGGGCTTAAACCCGATACCCTCTGCATGTAACTTTTCTAATATCTCCATCAAGCTATCGCTGGCAGTAGAATTACACATAACACATTTCAGAAATATTTTCTCTTGACACCAGAGAGTTGTATAAAAGATCTTCCTAATAAATTTGTCGCAGTAAATATCTTCGAGTCCGGCGAAGTAACCATTGTCTTTGACAACGTAGAAATGGGACTTATCTGCTAATTAATGACCGTTAGCACATAAGAAAGGTCATGTCGTATAAAGAGGTCAAGGTATTGGCCGAAGACCGAAATATATGGCGTACACTCCACCGACAAGAGCACAGCTCTTAAATTGAAAAGAAGCACATAAGACAGCCACTGTTAGCAGCCTCGGGGTGTCCGGGGCACAGACGATTACGCTTGTCAATGTCCGTGATGTTTCCCACGCAGCAACATTGAACCTTTACAAGGTTCATTTATTTTTATTGAAGAAGAAAAATGAAATTAATCTTTGCTTTTTTTTGGTCGACAAAAATCCTGATTGAAAATGTATCGTGTTTGTCAGCAAACAAATAAATATAAACGAGTCATCAAGGCACGACAAGTAGTTCTATACAAATATCATAATTTACTTGTTAAATTGACTCTACCATAACTATGTCATTAGGTTTTTAAATTGTTTTATTTTTTAAACGGCGGTAGTTTAATGACATCTATAGAATGGCGATGGATACTATCCACTGTACTATTGTGTTACTCTTTGCGCTATTGCAAATTATTTGAAATCAAATTGCTATTGCTACTTCTTTATTTTTACAATATAATCATATGAAAACTGTTTCTCTCAATAAATTTTATTATATTTTTCTGATTATGTACGGACCACACACATTGAGCTGATTAATCTGACAATATTATTTATACGCAATAATTTTGTGTAAATAATTTCTTGATTTATCCTACAATCACGTTCACTTAATTTTGGTTGACCATCTGAGGTTAAGTTCGGTTGCGGTACTGACCGTTTAAACGATTCATGTGGTAAAACATTTTCAGATTCGTAGTGTACAGTGCAATGCCAACTGACACTTTTTTACCCTGTTTCCACATAAATTGTAGGTAAAATGTATAGCATAATGTAATTCTTAAACAATATATTCTACTGTTTCGTTTCAAACCGCTAGCAAGACAACTAGCGTTACAATACAATATGTTCAGTAATAAATCATTAAACTAAAAATAGTATAAAAATATACAGTTTAAAAGAACTACGATTGCTTAGACAGTTTTACCACTTCGCTGTTTTAAATTAGGTACGCCCGTGTATTCGATTCCCTTACGGAACAAATTTAATCTTTGTCCTCACAAATGCCTATGGTAGTCCGTTTGGTAAATCGTTTTTTAGTTAAGGAAGTGCTCTAAATCAATTGTGACTATTTAACTAAAAGTGTAGAGTCTGTAGCTATTTATGTATTTTATTACTGCGAGTTCCAAAAAGGACGATTATGAAAAAATATTATAACCCTAATACTAAATAAAATAGGTAAATGAATATGAGCCAGATTTCAAGTAAAGGTTCTAATATTAGCTGCTGAAATACTCAGTATTTTTATAATAATACATTACACCTACACACTTCTTTTGAGTCGTTTATAGTGGGCGTTAGTAGTATTTTTTAAATAAATACACGAAGTTGTTCCCCATGTAGGAATTACAAAAACAATCTTAACACTTTCGCGTGCAGAACGTATGGATACGTAAAAAATCGAGATACGATGTCGCACAACGTATCGATACGTCAAATTTTATATTTCTCTATCAGTCAGTACGTAAGGAAACGTTCATTTCTCAAATAATGCTCGTATAGTGACGTCACAGTGCCACAATATATCAAAATCTTGATTTCGTAGTGTCACACAGCATCGACATTTTAAGCGTTTTGTGGGTGCTTCTCACACATACAAAGACACCTACTCACAAAAGCAGAACGTCCATAGTCGTCAACTGGAGTATACGCCGCCTTACTGTCAGTCGGGCTGTGCACCGTTACGTGACGCACGTGTACAGTGAAGTAAGGTCCCGAGTTACGAAACTTTTAAATCGTAAATTATCACGTATTTTATACTGGATTTAAATAATAGAGTGTGTATTATAAAGAATACAATAATTATTTTCATATTTGAGCAACAAGAGTAGTTTTATTTTAGTTCTAATTATAGAAATTCCATTGTATTAGATGAACAAAATAAAGCGAGCGAGAAGAAAGAAAAGTAATAAAAAAGAAAAGTAATCAATTTCAAACTGAAATCCTGTAGCTCGCTCATCAAATAAAAAAAATGGGATTTCAGCTATTGTTTCTTCCCATGCTCATTCCTGTTGGGGCGAGGCTTCTACGGATGGATCACCTTCAGAGCTCACAGGATCTGATATCTGATATTCGGCCCCTCGGGATGTGGGCTGCTTTCGGGGCTCGCAGAGTCTACTATCTGAGGTGAGGGTGGCACCCCACGATGTAGGTTGCCTTCGGGGCTCGCAGGTACTAGTATCCGTGGCGAGGGCTGCCCTTCAAGGTCTTCGAAGACTGGAATCTGAGGCGAGAAGGGCATTCCGTATGAGTTGCCGTTGTCCTTAGGGTTTGGAGTCTAGAGTGAGGGCGGCATCATGAGATGTGGATTACTGTCAGAGTTCTCAGGGTCCATATTTCGAGGCGAAAATGGTGCCCTGCAGTGTGAATTGCCTTCGGTATCTGCAGGGTCTGGATTCTGAGGCGAGGGCGTCACTATGGAAAGTGAGTCACCTTTAGGGTCCTCGGGGTCTGGATTTTGAAGCGAGGGCGGCACCTCGTGATGTGGGTTGCCTTCAGGGTCCGCAGGGTCGGGATCCCGAGGCTAAGGCAGCACCTCTCGATGTGGGTTGCTTTCTATGTCCTCAGGACTCTGGGGTGAGGGCGAGACCTTTTTACCTTCAGGGTCCTCGGGGTCTGAATTCTGAGACGAGGGCGGCACCTCGCGATGTGGGTTGCCTTATGGGTCCTCAAGGTCTTGATTTGGAGGCTAGGTCGGTGCCTTTCCACGTGGAACATCTTCAGGGGCCACAAGATTCTCCGGCATGCTAGACAAGAGTGGCGCTCCACGATGTTGGCAACCTTCGCAGCTATCAGAGTTCATTCTGGGTGGTAAGGACGATGTGAGCAATGAAGAATAGCTTGAAACGTCACCAATATTATTTATAAGGGTAGATGAATTAATAGAGATTGTGACAGCATCTTCACCGTCGGTGACTTTCCTTTTTTGTTTTGACTCTTAGCACTTCTGGAACTATCGCTTATTTTTTTGGGTATCAAAAATACTTTCATCAATACTTATATTACTTTCCTCTTGATCTTTGCTATAGTTTTCATTTTCAGAGTAATCAGCTCTGGTTTCATCGCTAGTACAGTTCACAGAGCTCCAATCATGTTGGTCCTTTTTGTCACCCGCTGGATCATAATCTACATCAGAAACTGAACAATTAGTAGCATAGGGGTCCGGTGAAATACCACCAGAGGAAGTTGGCTCAAATATTTTTATTTTTATATTGTAACATGCAGTACAAAGTATTAATATGTCAACGTAATGAGACGTTGCGTGTAATATGATAGGCAACGAAAGATAAAATGCAGCACAATGTATTAATACGTCAACGTAATGATACGCAGCAAGTAATATAACAGGTATCGAAAGATTAAATGTGGCACAACGTATCCATACGTCGACGTAGTAGGACGTTGCGGGTAGTATAATAGATTAGGATATATATAATGTTACAGAACGTATATTTACGTCGACGTACAGATACGTTTTGTATAATTTAATACGTTTTTAAGGATACAATGTGGCAGAACGTAACAGCACGTCGACGTATCGAGACGTTGTGTTTAATAAAAAAATGTAAAATGAGTATATGTTTCGGAACGTCACCATACGTCGACGTATAATGTCGTTCTAATCATAGTTAATTACTCAAATAAATAGAGGTACCAATGAACGTTTATAAACGTCAAAAAAAATGTATGGGGGAAAACAGTGCTCCATCACAAGTTTCGAAAAAGTGAGCACCGCGCGCGAATGTGTTAATATATATGGATGAAGAACAGCGGAGTATACATTATACAAGCGTTAAGAATAAGAAGAATAAGAATAAGAATATTTATTTGCTCGAAACACGGTTAAAGTTTTACAGGATGGTATGTTGTTAATAATACGTACAGCATGTTTCACCTGAATTCGGCATGAAAATTAGAGAGGAGCAACAATCATAATTTATTAAACTACCCATTCATTATATATAAACCACAAATGATGATAATAATTTCATCATATTAAATAATGATATTAATTACCCTTCGAGATGTTTTCACATAATCATGTCAGAAAAATAGACAATAATCAATCATCAAAATAGATAATAATCAATAATAAAAAAGACAATAATCAATAATCAAAAATAGACAATAACCAATAATTTAAAAATAGACAATAATCAATAATTAAAATTAAATCCATTACATTTCAACACAAATTTAAAAATTAAGTGTAATAAATAGATAGGTATAAAATTTGTTACAAACGTTACATAGAATTTAATAATACTGTGCACAATAAATAATAAATTGGTTCAGTTGCAGTTACAAATGTCAAATACAATAATTAATAAAAAAAGAAAAAAAAAAGAAAATAGTAGTTACATTATTTTATCTTTATGTGCAAAATATTCTTGTAGATTACAAAAACATTTCTCAGTTAACCATTTTTTCAGAGAGCTTTTGAATTGCTTTAGCGGAAGCTCTCTTACAGCTTTTGGTATCTTATTATAAACCTTAATCGTCATGCAGCTTCTGTTTCTTTAATATACAGTAGTGGATATTTGTGGTAATGCTAGCTTTGTTGTATCCCTTGAGAGAAAATTCTTATTTTCGATAACTTTTGTAAATTGGTTTAGGTATGTTCTAACAAAAATCCCAATCTCATAAATATATAAACAAGTAATGGTGAGTATTCTTAATCTTTTGAATAGAAGCCTATAAGAATCTAGAGGAGCTGCACCACAACTTGCTCTGATAATTTTTTTTTGACATATCATGACCCTGCTTATTTCTATTGAGTTACCCCAAAGTAATAGACCATATCTCAGTACCGACGCTACATATCCGTGGTATGCAATTATAGCGGCTTTTCACTAGCAAGAATACTCAGTTTTTAGGGTTCCGTACCTCGAAAGGACAAAACGGAACCCTTATATGATCACTTTGTTGTCCGTCCGTCTGTCAAGACCCTTTTTCTCAGGAATGCGTGGAGGTATCAAACTGGAATTTATACTAAATACTCAAATCTACGGTTCCATAGAGCTGTAAAAAATTCAAACTTCTAATCCAACGCAATCAAAAGATACAGCCGATTATGCTGCAAATTGCAGCACATTTTCAAACTCGCATTGGAATCAAAACCTATGGGGTACTTCCCGTGAACTCAGAATCTTGAAATTTGGTACGAAGCAACGCCTCATATCACATATAAAGGAAAAATTGCGAAAACCGTAAATTTTTAGTTACAGCATATAAAAAATATTTTTAATAAATTTAAAGTTACTACCCCTTTCTCTTGAACGCGTGGAAGTATTAAATTGAAATTCATATCAAATACTCAACTATATAACACCTTTAGGCTGCAACAAAATCAAGCTTCTATGTCTACGCAATCAAAAGAAAGAGCAATATAAGCATATTTTCAAACTCGCGACTACTCGCAAGTGAATCAAAACCTACAGGGTACTTCCCGTGATCTCAGAATCTTGAAATTTGGTACGAAGTAACGTCTTATAGCACATATAAAGGAAAAATTGCGAAAACCGTCAATTTTTAGTTACGTCATATAGTAAAAACATTTTTAATAAATTTAAAGTTACTACCCCTTTCTCTTGAACGCGTGGAGGTATTAAATTGAAATTCATATGAAATACTCAAGTATATAACACCGTTAGGCTGCAACAAAATCAAACTTTTATGTAAACGCAATCAAAAGAAAGAGCAATATAAGCATATTTTCAAACTCGCGACTACTCGCAAGTGAATCAAAACCTACAGGGTACTTCCCGTGAACTCAAAATCTTGAAATTTGGTACGAAGCAACGTCTTATATCACATACAAAGGAAAAATTGCGAAAACCGTACATTTTTAGTTACAGCATATAAAAAAATATTTTTAATAACTTTAAAGTTACTACCTCTTTCCCTTGAACGCGTAAAGGTATTAAATTGAAATTCATATGAAATACTCAAGTATATAACACCGTTAGGCTGCAACAAAATCAAACTTTTATGTAAACGCAATCAAAAGAAAGAGCAATATAAGCATATTTTCAAACTCGCGACTACTCGCAAGTGAATCAAAACCTACAGGGTACTTCCCGTGAACTCAAAATCTTGAAATTTGGTACGAAGCAACGTCTTATATCACATACAAAGGAAAAATTGCGAAAACCGTACATTTTTAGTTACAGCATATAAAAAAATATTTTTAATAACTTTAAAGTTACTACCTCTTTCCCTTGAACGCGTAAAGGTATTCAATTGAAATTCATATCAAATATTCAGGTATCTAACACCGTTAGGCTGCAACAAAATCAAACTTTTATGTAAACGCAATCAAAAGAAAGAGCAATATAAGCATATTTTCAAACTCGCGAATACTCGCAAGGGAATCTAAACCTACAGGGTACTTCCCGTGAACTCAGAATCTTGAAATTTGGTACGAGGCAACGTCTCATATCACATATAAAGGAAAAATTGCGAAAACCGTAAATTTCTAGTTACAGCATATAAAAAAATATTTTTAATAAATTTAAAGTTACTACCACTTTCTCTTGAACGCGTGGAAGTATTAAATTGAAATTCATATCAAATACTCAACTATATAACACCTTTAGGCTGCAACAAAATCAAGCTTCTATGTCAACGCAACCAAAAGAAAGAGCAATATAAGCATATTTTCAAACTCGCGACTACTCGCAAGTGAATCAAAACCTACAAGGTACTTCCCGTGATCCCAGAATCTTGAAATTTGGTACGAAGCAACGTCTTAAAGCACATATAAAGGAAAAATTGCGAAAACCGTCAATTTTTAGTTACATCATATAATAAAAACATTTTTAATAAATTTGAAGTTACTACCCCTTTCCCTTGAAGGTGTAGAGGTATTAAATTGAAATTCATATCAAATATTCAGGCATATAACACCGTTAGGCTGTAACAAAATCAAACTTCTATGTCTATGCAATCAAAAGAAAGAGCAATATAATCATATTTTCAAACTCGCGATTACTCGCAAGGGAATTTAAACCTACAGGGTACTTCCCGTGAACTCAAAAAAAATTGGTTGCCTGTAAAGTCGGTATACGGGCGAAAGTTTTACGTGACAACGACTTTGAGTGGTAAAATAATTTTAATGTGAATATTCATTCGTATAGTAGGAAGAAGGATGAAAGACGCGTGCCTTTCACTTTTTATGTCTGTCTCTCTCGCTCTTAGGCGGGACGCGTGCCTCTCACTCGCTCTCATTGTGAGCGCATAACGTGAGCGGAGCGTAACGCAGTTTCTTGAAGTGTCACCCGGCAAACCAATTTATAAGACGTTGTCACGTCAAAATCTTGAAATTTGGTACGAAGTAACGTCTTATATCACATATAAAGGAAAAATTACGAAAACCGTAATTTTTTAGTTAAGTACATCATATAATAAAAATATTTTTAATAAATTTTAAGATACTACCCCTTTCTCTTGAACGCGTAGAGGTATTGAAATGAAATTCATATCAAATACTCAGGTATATAACACCGTTAGGCTGTAACAAAATTAAACTTCTATGTCTACGCAATCAAAAGAAAGAGCAATATAATAATGTTTTCAAACTCGCGACTACTCGCAAGGGAATCAAAACCTACAGGGTACTACCCGTAAACTAAAATACTTGAAATTTGATACGATGCAACGTTTTATCGCACAGATAAAGGATGCGGAAGGCTGAGGACCGTGTACTGTGGTGCGTGTTGGGAGAGGCCTATGTCCAGCAGTGGACTGCGTTAGGCTGATTGAGATTGAGATTTCAAATAATTACATAGTCTTCAAACCGTTTTGCTAATTATTCTGTTTGTCGACCAGCCAGCTTGTCATGTAGACGTCACTATGACATACGCGCTCTTTTATAACCGTAGTGTGAACATGGTGTGGACAGTATAACATACTATCACAATATAATTATGGCTATAGTTGCATTAATTGTCAACGAAAATACTATTTAACATAGTATAATACCTATGCCTCCCGATGGAAGTTGTTTATTTCATGCAATAGCGTTCTCTATTTATAATACCTCTAATTTTGAACAAACACAAATATTAAGGACCACAATACTTGTTTATATTTATAATAACTAGGACGAGTTTCATTTATATACAAGCGATGCCCGGAGAGATCCTTTCTCTTCACGACATGAGTACAAAGCTACGATGCTCCAATCCTCTAGCTATGGCGGTACTGGTGAGGTGAAGGCAGCAGGATGTTTGTATCCAGCGAGGTTCGAAGTGTATGAACGTAATACGGGTATGCTGAGGGATGTATTTTGGCAGAGAAGGATATGTAATAAAGCGTTTACTTCTTTCAGGCAATTTATCATCAGGTCATTATGATTTTTGTTTGCCAATTTTGTGCGAAGGATTTCTTAATAATACATACAATCATATTAAGCTAAGCTTGGTAAAAAAAACTCTAGATTAAAAGGTTGGCCGTCCTAAACGCAATAAAAGTGGTCGTCCTAAAAAATCTGAAATGTACTGCTCAGAACAAGAACGGCCAGCTGTAGCGTTGCATAAATACAACAATATACGGCAGTAACCTCAATAGCTATAACTTATGTTCTCGTCTGATGGTCGTGGGAGACTTCAATATTGATTTTAGAATGAATCCCCAAAATAGAATTTCTACAAATGTTTCATCTATAAACATGTTTCCGTTAATAAACACTAGCACAACACGAAGTAGTACAACTAAAGATAACTTTTTTCGAACTTCAATATTCAATGTGGTACTATTCCTACCTTTTTCAGTCACCATTTACAGGCCTGGTTCAAATTTGATACTTAATTCCATACTTAAAATTTTTTATTTCCATTTTTATGTTTTTTTTTTTAATTTACATAACGTATCACATCTTTACATACATCACGCCTTTTTATCCCCGAAGGGGTATGAAGAGGTGTATTCACACCCACACTTCGCCAGTTATGTTTCGGTCCCAATGTAATAGGGGGCGAGCCTATTGCCATATACCGGGCACATTACTTAACGAGCGATAATTAACGTTTTAAACACCCACATATGTAACTCCGACAAGTCAGTGATGTGTGCCCGGGGTACCTGTGGATCGAACCCGAGATGATCGTCTCGGCAGTCCGTTACGTACACCACTGGGCTATCGCCGCTTACTTATTTTTGTTATTTTTTTTTATTAAGAATATTAATTATTGTTTTATTTTGTGTGCAAATAGTCACCTTGTAATAGTTTTATTTTCATCGCAAATAAATACTATAATTATTAAACATACTTTATTAATATTTTTGTTACAGATTTCTAATAGTCACTAAAAACTTTGTAAATCAATAACTTTGATAAAAATCTCACCATCATTCATCAGCAGACTTTTGCAAGGCTGCTGCAAGGCTATAATATTTAAGTTATATTATAAAATAAGCGATATTTGTTAATATAAAATAAAGGATGACTGATTACAAACGACAAAGAGGCCTTTTTCTTTAAATAATTAAGGAAAAAGGCCTCTTTGTCTCCTCCAGCTTTCCATACTGTAATGTCATGGTTTTCATTTTGCAATAAAAATACCATAACTATGACTGGTGAACTTTTACTTATATACCTACAGGTTTGTACGGAACCCTCGGTGCGCGAGTCCGACTCGCACTTGACCGGTTTTTTAAGAGCGTACACGAATCGATTTATACGATTACACACTTGTTTAATATGAGCTTTCCAGTTACAATGTACATCTAGCATTATACCCAAAAAAATAATTTCGTTCACTTCTGAGACTTCTTGACCATTGCATTCTACTGCGATGTCCGATTTGGTACTATTACAATTACGAAACTGTACTATTTTTGTCTTTGACAGATTGACTGTGAGATTATTTGAGTTTAGCCATGTGGCGATGTTATTTATGGTCGTGTTTATCATAGTTTTCTGATTATAATTTCGTTGGTTTTTTGGTATAGCTACAGAAATGTCATCTGCATACAAGGTACACTTATGGGTGGTGACTTTGGTGATATCGTTTATATATAATAGGAACAATAACGACCCCAACACACTACCCTGAGGAACTCCGGAACGGTTAGTTTCATATGTAGAGTAATGCGATTTTACGGTTTGTGTCGTGTCAATGCATGCAATTTCTACACATTGCCTTCTGTCTCTCATGTAACTTTTTAGCCAGTCAAGGGCGTTCCCTCTTATCCCATAGAGTTCACATTTTTGCAAGAGAATCTGATGGTCAACAAAATCAACGTTTGCCTGAAAAGTTGTGTCTGTAGGTAAAGTTCAGTGCTATTGCCCTAATATTCTTGTAATATTAATTTAATTTATCTTATCTAGATTCCATGTAAAGCCTAGTCGAAAGACAGCTACCCACAGGGTCTCACTGACATTTTAAAGTTAAGTGCATTATAACATTGTTTATGATCGCTCGCTAAGCGGTGAAGGTAAACATCGTAAAGAATCATCGCGTATGTTTGAAAATTCTCTATAATGTTCTTGAAATGTACATGCCTTTGCCTTGCTCTTATTCAGCGTGGTGAACTATGGCCTGCCCCTTCTCATAAAGAGAAGAGGATTATTTGGATGATTTTGTTAAATATTGCACATGACGTGTCACAATACGTTTTCATAATTAATAAAACATGCGCATGAATTTGTCATGACCGTTTAGAATGATGCGTTACTTTTTCCGTAAACAACAGTAAGTAGTGTTGTCTGTTTGTATGTATTTATCTGATGCGCCCATACTGTGGTCTGAAACACCAGTTTGAAAATTGGACTTAAAAAGACGTGGATATGGCGAAGTGTAGGTTCAGATTAAGACTAGAGAAACTTTACGCTTGTGGGCGAAAATGTTTGAGCCTTTTTTGTTTAGAAATTTTACAAAATATATTTTAACTAACAATTATATCAGTTCTTTATTGTTATAAAATATAGTTTATTCTTATACCAATAATACGCTTATTTAGGTTAGCTGGCAATCAATAACGTTTAAAGAGTAGGGACTATAGTGTACGTTGTTTAAACCTGGGTGAAACAAACCACAGCGTACCCTTGTAATCCAAAAGATGGTTTGTTTGACACGTTCCTGGTCGGTTTACACGAAACGTACGTGTTTTACAAGACTGTAATGATTATACAATATGACTGAGAATAACAATTGTAGATGATTTTTGAAGTATAGTGAGTTATCAGTTATTGAAAAGAAAAGGTAGAATAGTGAAAATAAAACCAAAACAGCTTAGAGCTTATCATTAAAATGTAAGATACATACACAATAATGTAAAATAATTTAATTTGTTAGAATATATTTTTAAATAATATGTTACTGTAAAAAAGTAAATAGCGCTCACTACTCATAATATACTGCTGCATAAGACACTTTATTAATAGCACTAATAACTAATTCATTTCGTATTAAACGACACTACCGAACAGGGTCGTTTAATTCGAATTTGAGAAACAGAATAGTTAAAAATTCACGAATAATTAAAAATTAAACTGTTAAAAAGTTTGTTATCACTGATTAACATTCAACTCATAATTGATATTCATCGGGCCACAGTTTGACGAAAGTTAGTTTATTTTCTTTATCTCCAAACCCCAATTTTTTGTCCTCTTTTTACCCTTGAATATACCCTGAATTGAAAAACCAACTTGTAGGGTCCTGGTTCGTGTTGAAGCTTATTGTCGAAGGATTCGATGGGAAGCTCTAGGTTAGATTATTGTTTTGGTTAAAGTGTTTCATTCTCTCTCAGTATCATTATTATTTGAGAGCAATATCGTTCTACCACTTTGTAGTATAATATTCTGGTTTGGAAATCCCTAGCCACGTTGTTTGGTTTATTTCACTTGAAATAAAATATTATGTTAGATTATTAACATTTTTCAATTGAGTGAAAGTTTATAGTAAAAATTCTAAGTAATTCACAACTTAACAGAAAGAGTCCGATGTAATTAAATAAACAACATGTTTGCGTGTCCGGCTGGGCTAATGAATTTAATTATTTTAACCCTAGATCACTAACCTTATTTTTCGACCCTTATTACTAACCTTCGTACTTTTGACTACGGTATTTAATAAAGGGGATAATGGGTTTTATTTTAATTAAACATGCATATATTTTTTTTTATTACAAATTTATTATATTCTTCTTATTAATTAATAAATTTACATAAACCAAAAAGGCATATTTATAAAAAAAACAGCCTTATAAATGAGATCGTAGGTTTTATGGCAAATTAACAATGGTAACATTTTAAAAGATTTTTTAAAGTATTATTTTAAAGTAAATGTGAAAAATAATTTTCAAATATTAGAAATAACGAATGAAATAAAGTAATGAAACAAAAATTATGGTAAGAATCTATCAAGTTATACATTTGTGACAAACGTCAAGTTTGTGCTCCCCGCACAACGATTTCTTGCTCTGGGTGCAACTACTTTTAGTCATCCTTCGCTTTGCGGAGGGACACAAGGCTTATATTTTCCTTTTTTAGGTAGGAGGGTCATCAGTCGCATTATTTTCGCAAAGAAAATAAATAAACAAAACAAAAAAAAAGCAAGAGTTCAACAACTAAATAAGACAAAATGTTACGTTAATACTAACCTTCGTCGAACCGACGAGCCATGGTTGCTGGAACGGCGCTCACGGTGCCCCCCCACTCAAAACACTACCGTCAGTCGGGGGGGCAACGGGTTGACTGAGATTATCTAAAGTGTGGAAGCAGTGCGATCGCGCGCGCAAAAGCTAGCACGATTTAAACAAACTCGCGTAGTCGAATTGACCAAGGTTAGTAATCTAGGGTTAATGAAGGCGTAACTAAGTCGCCTTTTATATCTGAACCTAAATAATTTATTCAAGGTTTTTCTGGTGCCTTGTTATAGGTGCGTGGAGTCTATATCAGAGTGTAAATCGTAGTTGTCAAAATCGAAACCATCAACCAAAAAATCGTCTGTGCAATAATTGGTCAGTCTGATGAGCATTTTCTGTTGACTCATAAAACTTGAAGATATTATAGAACATTTGTTGTGGAACATTAACCTCTTAAGCGCTTAGCTAAATATCGATTGCCATGCCTCTGGCGCCCGGCTACAAATCGATAAAATAATACATATAATAATTAGGAAGGTGCATTCGATTTCTCGACAAAAAAAGCTAGTTAAAAATATACCTAATATATCAATTTTATTATCAATTTTGCATGTTTTCGTGGTGTTTTGCTTTACAAGAATGCCTAATATACTACATCCCACCATGAAAAGAAAATGCCTAAAAAAGTGTATCAGTCCTTGTTATCATTACGAATAGTTGTGTTTTTAACTTAAGTAGGGTTTTTACGCTCTTTAAAGTGACGGTGTGCTGTCAGCAAGTGATTAATGGGATCTTTATCTTGTAGCGTTAGCAGAATAGTGATTCGTTTTACTAGAAGCTTCAGCAACTTTCGTATTTAACCACTGATATAATAGAACACTACTGATATAAAGAACTTTATCTTCCCGATACCTTCTTTTCCATAAAGCTAAATAATGGCGAAGGCCTTTGTGATACCATAACGATTACGATATAAAAATATGTATTGAGTTTTTGAACTATAAACACAGGTCTTAAACACATTTATAGGCTGCCATATAAGTATGAACAAAAACATGCAAAAGAGAGATACCTTATAAAAAGGTGTTTGTTTCTCTTTCTAGACACAATATAAAAAATAATTACTTTAGCAATTTGAAAGACTAATTTTTATTACGCTTATATAAATTATATTGGTAGTTGGCCTAATTATCAACTGTCTCAAGTATAATGTAATAGTCTAATTGGATACGGCATCGCACAGTACACGTCTTTATATAACTCGTTTCTATGGTATAAAAACAATAAAAGTGGAAAAGCGTTTCCAGAACGTTTCATGGCCAAGGCCAGAGCACTATCGTTCAATCGTTCTTCCACACGCATGACTAATTCGTTAAGGAGTTTCGCTTACCGTATCAAAAGTTATACACTTGGCTTCATAAAAAAAGTTATACATACATATATACTCTTGACGGCACCGATATCGTAAGGGTTTAAAATTGCGCCGAGCGTTGTGTGTCCGATTGCTTTGTGAAATTCACACATTGTTGTCTCGAGTCTAGGTGTATATGCGTCGGTTTGTAGAATGTTTGTAAAAACTCCGTGATGCACGATTTATTCCTCACTTTCACTGGGATTAAATCCGGTATCGCGGGGAACAAGTGCATGTTTTATTTTTCATTAAAATGGATTGACATTTCTTTTGACTTCAGTTATAAACAATCTTTCTGTCACAAGAAATGTGATTTTCTTCAAATTTAATTTTTACTTTGGCATAATCGAGACATATTATTATCGTGTAAGTTAAAATGGTTAAAATAAATAATTGGATTCTCACATTTTACACCACTTTTTATTTTAAACCGCTATTTTTTTCCTAGGGTAGGTAAATGTTAATCTCAAAGTTATACTAGATCAAAATATATTAGATTCCTCTATAAGAGTATATAGCTACGCGGTACTTTAAAATGTTGTATCTGAATCAAATTTATTTACTAAGATTTATTTTATCAAAGTTTAAAAAGCACAATTTCCGGTTAGCATCGCGTTTAGTGATATTAAAAAAACTATGATCAAATACCTATTGAACAAGAACTACGTTTATAATGTTATACCATCTAAATAAAGTTCAGAAGGTTATATGTACGTTCACAGTGGAATCCCAAAGCGCGTGCTCACTCTTCACCTCTTGGGATAGGCAGATGTGTGTGATTTTTCCGTACCGGCGCGGCGAGGCCTTCGTCTGTCACCGCATTGTCCATTGAAATCGTGTAGCGGAGGAGCCCCGCTATTCATAAATAGCAAACTTTGCCGTTACCCCACTAGACTTACGCGGTGATGTTCAAATCTTATTATGTTACCAATATCTATTCTTAAACCAAAATAATAAATGCCGGTGTTTTATAAATACGGTTGTCTGTCGCTGTTTCAACCAGCTTGTAACATCGAATATGTATGAGTATTCATTTATATGAAATGTAAAGTTGTACACATGGTGTTGTTACGCTTGATTGATTTAAGTACTTCGTACCTACTGCCACTGTATCAGTGGACTTGTCACTCTGTGTACCATCTGAGCACACTCCAAGACTCCAGAAATTTCAGAACCAAGCAAACCGCAGGCCATAATTACATTCATAACAAGAAACTTAAAGAAGAATTGCTATAGGGTTTGTATCAAGTTTTCCTACTCTTACAGTGCTATTCTCTGCATAATATGCTCCCTCTGTCGGTTCTTACGACACCCATGGGATGTTATGGGGTGGTGACATTCCGTATTCTTAA
Source organism: Euclidia mi (assembly GCA_944739405.2). Lineage (NCBI taxonomy): Eukaryota > Metazoa > Arthropoda > Insecta > Lepidoptera > Erebidae > Euclidia > Euclidia mi. Next base: position 38,668,524 of record OX123185.2, on the reverse strand, counting down.
TCCGTCACCACACGGACGAACATTATAACTTCAACGAATTCGTAATAAGGGTGCTTGTACACGGCGCATGTAGCTTGAGCATGTTGAGGCACTTGCGCGGGTTACATGCACCGTAAACATATCGTTTAAAACAATGTGCGGGTCCAGCGACTCGAGCATGTACCAAAGCGAGCCACCCGCGCAAGTAATTCGCGTGCTCTGCGACGCGCGCGGGTCACTCGCGCATGTTATTTGTTAATATTACATTTTTAACATATGATTTTAAAATAATTTTCGTTCGTCGTGACATTTGACGCGATTCAAGTCATAAAGCTACCGCGCGAATAGCATGCACATGTAGCTCTTGACCACGAACAAATAACTTGTACATAGGTACAGCTTGCGCAAGTAGCCCGCGTCTTTACTCGCTCCAGTTATTTGCACCATTTACAAGTACAAGCGAGTAACTTGATCAAGTAGCTTGCGCATATTACCCACGCGTGTAACCCGCACCTTTACTTGCTCCAGCTACATGCACCGTATAGAAGCACCCTTAGTTAAAATATCACCTAGCCTTTTTTGACTGCACGTTTGGGGATATGATTAAAGCAATCGCCATCCTTCCTCCGTCACCGTTTAAAACTGCGGCGCATATGTGCCTCGCATCATTATTGAAAGAACAAAAGACTGAACGATCGATCTGTCACCGCTTATCCACCTAAAGCAACTGTAAATTATGATAATAGATTACTGTTTTCTCTTTATTTTTAACGGCGAACAGATTCGGAGAGCAAAAACGATATCCCGTTGTTTTTACACCGGCAATGGCCGAATACACATTAAGATTTTCTGTCGAGTGAACGGTCTCCTTCGCTGACCCGCCCTTTTCCAATATGGTTAACCCAATTTTTTTTTTATACGTGTTCCGGGTAACTGATTCAGATAATTTTCTAAGCTATATTTTTACCATTTAATTTATTAAAAGACATACATACATACATATACTCATGCCTTTTTCCCGTCGGGGTAGGCAGAGACAACAGAACGCCACTTGCTCCTATCCTTACAAACCTCACGCGCTTCCTCTACACTCATTACTCTTTTCATACATGCTCGCCGGTTGCGGGTACTTCGGACCTTTCCGTTTCTTAGGATGTCTCCAATTTGGTCGAAGAATGTCCGCCGAGGTCTGCCGCGACCGACTTGCCCACACACATTTGCCTTATATATCTGATTCGTCATTCTTTCTTCACTCATTCGATCCACGTGTCCAAACCACCTAAGCATTCCTTTCTCAATCCTTGTCACCACATCTTCTTTCAGTCCACTGCTCTTTCGTATAGTTGCATTCGGAATTCTATCAATCAGTCTTACCCCACACATACTACGCAGTGATCGCATCTCAACTGCGTTAATTCTACTTTCATGCTTTTTCTGCCAAACCCAGCTCTCACTTCCATACATCAACGTGGGGACAAGCACTCCATTGTGAACCGCCAATCGTGCCTCTTTTGGCACCGTCTGACCGTTCATAAACGCCCACAGTGCTCCATTTACACGATTTCCCGCAGTCACTCTCCTTTCAATGTCTCCCTCACATCTTCCGTCCCTTGTAAATACGCTACCCAAATATACAAATTCCTTTACTTGCTCTACAATTTCACCTCCAATCGTAATATTACACTCAGTCACACTTTCATCTTTTTCAAACACCATCACTTTCGTCTTTCGTGCATTAACTTTCATACCTTTCGCTTTAAAGCTCTTGTTCATGCAGTCCATCATGTCTTGCAACTCATTCGCCGATGATGCAAGAATGACTTGATCATCGGCATATAAGAGGCACTTAACACGCACTCCTACCATATCGATCCCGCATTCAGTTTCTCTCATATCATTCATGCAGCTATCCATGAATACGTTGAACAACCAGGGCGAGGCTGCACACCCTTGTCTGACACCTTGGGAGATGTCAAACCAGTCCGAATAGGCACCATTGATTCGGACACAGGCTCTAGAACCCCTATACAGGGATTTCAGAGCCCTTATTATAAAGTTGTCTACCCCATACATGGATAACACCTTCCATAATTCCTTTCTATTCACCCTATCATAAGCCTTTTCCAAGTCTATGAACGCGCAATACACCTTCTGGTTTTTTGCCAGACATTTTTCGGTGACGCAGCGCAAGGAAAAGACTTGATCCGTACATCCCATTCCCTTCCGAAATCCCGCTTGCACATCCCATATCTTGTCATTAGTCACATTTACTACTCTGTCAATCAAAATTCTGGCATACATTTTTCCAACAACACTAAGAAGGCTGATCCCGCGATAATTTTGACATTCCTGCTGCGAACCTTTGCCTTTATAAATTGGAACAAGCACTGCCTTCGTCCAGTCATCTGGAACTTGGCCCTGTTTCCAGCATAGATTAAAAAGGCGATGCAGCAGGTTAACTATGAGTCCGTCGCCAGCCTTCAACATCTCAGTCGTCACTCTATCACATCCAGCAGACTTTCCTGACCTCATACCTTTTAACGCTTTCATAATTTCATCCATGCCAATTTCATCAGTCGGGCTCACAAACATATCTATAGTTTCTTCTTTCTCTATTTCACATACATCTTTCTCAAATAAACTCTCAAAATAATTCTTCCAGCGCTCTAGTATCTTTCTTTCTTCATTCATGGCTTCACCTCTTTCATTCCTAATCACTTTCATCGATTTACTCATATTTTTACCTCGCGCTTCTTTCACGAGTTTCCAAAAGAGTTTTATATTCTCTCGGAAACTTGCGCCGAATTGTTCCTCATACTTCTCCTTTTTCTCATTCTTCTTCCTCTCTATACATTCTTTGACTCTAGTTTTCACACATCTATACTTGTCCTTCATTTCTTTAACACTATCTTCATTCATACCACCACTAGCTCTATTCGTCGCCTCTGTTGCTAGGATTTCCAGCCATGCTTTTTTCTTTTCCTCAACCATTCTTCTAGTTTCATCATCCCACCAGTCAGCTTTCTCGCATTTCTTACTTCTTCTTTTACTCAAACCGCATACTTCTTCAGCACATTTCACAATGTTGGTTTTAAATACCGACCATACCTCACTCACACTTTCCTTATTTAAAAGATTCCAACTTTTGTCCATCCGTTCGCTCAATTGCTTTTTGTACATATCTTTCATACCCTTATCTTTCAATCTTTCCACTTTTATACGTTCTAATTCTGTAGTGGAACCTTTATCTCGGTGCCGCCAGCGTTTAAAAATACCACTTATTTTACTGATAATCAAATAGTGGTCTGTGCCAACATCAGGTCCGCGATAAGCTCTGGTATCCACTACTTTCCTTCTCATTCTTTCATCTACTATCACAAAGTCTATCATGCTTCTTAACACAACATTTCCTTCCTTCTTTTGCCACGTGTACATATGTACCATTTTATGCTGGAACCATGTATTCATCACAGACAGATCCATCTCCACACATACATCCAACAAGTACACGCCGTTGTCATTGACATTCTTATCTCCAAACTTCCCTAGTACACTTTCATACCCATCACGCTTCACTCCCACCCTTGCATTAAAATCTCCAAGCATGACAATACGTTCATTCCACTTACGCAATAACACGACTTCTCTCATTTGTGCCCAAAATTCCTCTCTTACTGCCTTACTATAGGAAGATTCCGGAGCGTATACACCTACCAAAAAAAGAGGTGTCAGGCCTACTTTCAACCGGACCCAGATAAGACGCGGACTTACGCACTCATACTCACGCATGCATTCTGCCATTCGCTCTGAAAGAATTATACCGACGCCTTTACTGCCATGTTCTTCATCGGTAACCCCCGACCATATCTCTGTGAACGGGCCGCGCGTCAGCATTTCATTCCCCTTACGCTTTGTCTCATTCACACACAAAACATCTAGTTTTCTTTCATTCATTACTTCGTATACATCATCCATCTTCTCATTCATTCCTCCTCTAACATTTAAAGTCGCAAATCGGCATTCCGTTGCCCACTTTCCGCCCCGACGAGAACAATTCCGCGTAGGATTAGGATGGTTTTGGCGTGACGTATGGCGAATATCGTCGCCGCCTACAGCTGTAAGGTTGCTCCCCCCAGAATACGAGGAGCAGCCTCGTCTTGCAAATACAGGACGAGGAGGGGATTCTCCGGCTCCGCCGGTACCCCCCTGGGGTACACTTACAGTAATATTACCCACAGCCATGATCACGTCGGTTGTAATTTGACTGTATATTTTGTTTGGAGTTTAACAGTCAGTCCCTAACGGCGGGGCAGACTGCCGGGTTTGTTTCAAGTTTTCCTTCTCTATGGTTAAAGACGTCAATATTTATTTTATTTTGATGACAATGCGTCCGTCGAAATACCTTAGTCGCCTTTTACGACACCTCGGTAGGAGAGAGGGAGGGCTATTCTACTCCGCCGGACACCACACGGCAAAAAATTTATTAAATTTATTAAAAGATTGTTAGGAATATTGTGTGTAATGGTGTATTTGCGTTATGAAACTATTAGATAAAAGTATAATGATTTTATTACTAATACCGTAAGTACAGTCAGTTGAAACCGTTAGATATTTACATTTTCTATTCGTTATTTAATTCATACATTTTCAGTAAACTGAATTTAACCAGGATGTTTCCTTAAGTACCTCAAGTTTTACTAATTATGTCTAACCGCACCCCTCTGTTTTATATGCTTTTTTGCCAATAAAAGTTGCTTTCTGATCCTGGTAGCACTAAAACATTTTTAGCCCTCTAATTTCGGTCTCTTACTCTACGTTTTGGAGCAGGTAGAAGTAGTGTACTATCCACATGTGGGAAAGAGTTCGCGGTCTACCTATTACCCATTGATGCCCTGAATCGGTGAGGCCACGCGAAATACGGTAAGCCTACATTGCCATGAACCCACCGAGAGGCATCAAAACGTTGGCGTATCGTCAGTAAAGCAACTAATTTCTTAATGTCTTATAAAATATATTTTAACAGAATATATCACTTCAAATTTATTTTTATTTTTTACCACCTTTTGCAATCCACTATTGGACTTAAGCATCTCCTAATTCAGTTCACTGTCGCACTGTGGCTCAAAAGGAGGATTTTTTCTTCTATGAGGATTCGATTGCAACCTTTCAGTCTCTTCATAAATATGCTATTTGTATTGATTCGTGTATATTCGTTAGTTACTAATTACGAAACCCCGAAAAGAAACAGGGAAATGACAATTCGTATTTTACATTAAATTAGACATAAATGACAGATACCAAATGTATACACAAAATACGTTTCAACGATTTATTTCGTAACCTACAATAGAGCAATAATATCATTTAGGAAATTTCGATACTCTGATCAGGTTGAATTATAGTCAAAGAAAGAACGCAAAGGTTCTCGCTACCGTGTGATTAATGCCGTATCTTCAGGTACTAGACCAAGTAATTAATATTTTTTTACTACGAGGGTCAAACTGAAAGTTCTTAGAAAATAAAAAACTGATTACATTAGCCAGTTATTAGTTTTATTATATCTTTTCAAAATATTGTCCATTGACGTCAATACACCGCTGCATGCGATGGAACCACTGGGAAAAGCACTTTGCCCACTCGTCCTTAGGGGTCTCTTCAATGGCATCGCGATACGCAGCCACCGCTTCTTCAGCATTCATAAACCGCTTTCCTTTAAGTTTTTCTTTAATTTTTGGAAATAAATAAAAATCACAAGGCGCGAGGTCGGGGCTATACGGCGGGTGACCCAGTAATTCAACGTTTGATGTCGCCAAATAGTCGATCGTTCGCTTGGCGGTGTGCGACGAGGCGTTGTCGTGGTGAAGGAGGATCCTACTGCGAGGTCGTTTCTCTCGAACTTTTTCCAAGACAAGTGGCAAACAATTGGTAGTGTACCATTCTGCAGAAGCTGTTTTTTGATCCTCTAACACAATTGTTGCGAAATGACCTATCCTTCCAAAGAACGAGGCCACCATTTTTTTCCCGCACTTCGATCTCTCTTCACTTTAGTTGGCAACTCCTCGAAAGGAAACACCCACTGAGCAGATTGTCTTTTGGTTTCAGGATCATAACAGTAAATCCAGCTTTTGTCACCTGTTAGTATGTCGAACACAGCATTTGAGTCACCTCCGTTAAATCTTTCAATCATTTTACGGCACCAATCCACACGATGGAGTTTTTGAGCCTTAGTCAAATTATGAGGTATCCACCGGGCGCAAAGCTTCCTGACCGCTAAATGTTCGTGGAGGATTTTGTGCACTTGACTCATACCGATGCCTAAGCTTGTCCAAATCTGCTGATAGGTCACTCTTTTGTCAGTCTCTATCATACGCCGCACAACATAGATGTTATTTTCAGTCGTCGCCGTAGAAGGCCGTCCCTCACGTACATCATCAGTGAGATTAGTGCGACCACGTTTAAACTCATTAAACCAGTTGTAAACAGTCGCACGAGATGGGGCTTCATCGTGAAAGGCCAATCGTAGTCTATCATAACTTTCTTTTTTAAAGTCATAAAAAATCATTGCACGAAAATTTTCTCGTGTTAAATTCATGTTGACGTGACACAGACAATTTTCAATTTGCCGCCAAATCGTAAAACAAATGACAAATGAATGAAATATATACTCAGTAATATTGGCAAAGAGTTCTATTTTCAAATTTTAGAATATTTTTTTTATTATATTGTTTATAAGTGGCCAGTTCTAAGAACTTTCAGTTTGACCCTCGTACTCGACTACACTAACTTTTGCAAACAGCTTGGAGATTTTGTCCGTGCTCGAAGGTATAATTTTATTTGAGTACAAGTAAACCGATTGTGAAGTCTTTATTTCTTTTGGGCTCAGATAAGTTTAAGATTAATTTATTTGTAACCGTTCTCTTGGTTCTAAACACGAAAGTATTTCTCACTGTTACTGTCTGCCAACAGAATTGAACGTGAATTAATTTCGAAGATGAAAATTGTGTCGCAACGTAGAACTTCAGCGGCCACCTTTTTAATTCATCACATGAGAGGGTTAATCCAAATCCACGTGGACGAGGCGACCGATTCAAATGAACTGATAAAAACATTGATATAAACAATCGCTTTTATTGACTTTTATTCCTCATACCCTTGTATTTATTGATTTTAATAAATACATGCACAAACCACAGCATTGGGTGCAAAAGCTAGGTAGAATTTGCGGTTCTTAGAATAATTGATTGTCGCTCGCCTCACGTCATGTACATTAGCATTTTTTAAAGTATTCAATACTTTTAAAAATGCTAATGTACATAATGACATTAATTACGGTTACGAGAAAAAAAGTATGTGGTAGCACAACTTTATTGATTGCGAGGTTAGGTTCTTTGAAATAACAGTGCGTGTTATGCGAGCTATGTTTTATCATGTTGCATAGAAATAGGACTTCAGATTTAGATAGGTTTGTCTATTCAATCTAGATTGTAAGTGAATTAGGTATGACAACTGATGTTGCATTGGCATAGTGGTATTTTTAGCAAAAGTTTTCTGTTGTTCTCTCTATTATATAATTCAGCTTTATTACTAATAATGTTTGACACAATGTACTACAACATTGTTAACTATAAGGCAATTACATTTTGTAATGTATTCAAATTTAATTGTCTGTTGGTATCTGGCAGTTTTTGATTCAGAAGTAGAATTAAACGAAATTTGCGAAATATTTTCTTTTTGTTATTATAATTAGCTTTAATATTAGTAGAATAATAATCATGACATGTGGTTGTACCTACCTGTGCCTTGTTAAAACACGAGGAGGCAAGGAAACAACTATTAGCGATCTCTTACATTTTAAACACACCTTTATAATATTATTTTTATTGTGTATATTTCCCCGATTTCATCCAAGATTTTCACTTTGGAGACCGGAGGCATATTTCAAGAAATTTCATTTTTCAATTTCAAGCCACAAATTCCTTTGGTATCAAATAGAAGTCTGGAGTCCATCTAGATATATACTTTAAAATGGTGTTATATTTTAAAACACCATTTTAAATTATTTGAAAATACTTTAAAATGTGGACCACATTTTATTTTGTTTTTTTTTATTTTTTTTTAATTGTCGTCATTAATCACTGTGCAGTGGGCTGAACTTACTGCCGCGCTGCAATACCATGTTCATTTAAATACAATTTCCTTATATTCAACAGTGATGATTTGTCTGGTCTATCGAATTCGATGGTTAACCGGCAGCAGTATTTGAACAATGGTGAATTTGTCCCACAAATGCATTGTTTCGTGAAATACCACATGGTCATTCGTCGTGGCCTATTTAACTACGCTCTGTACACCGTCCTAAAATTACCTGTGCAGAAAATTGTTACCTTCATTACGTTCCATTCAAATGTATATTCTAAATCATGAACACACAACATAATTTTATAGGTAGTAGGGCCATGCTGATTTCAGCACGAATGGGTCGGCTCGACCGGGGCGGTACTACCCTCTCACAGAAGATCAACGTAAAGTTGCAGTACTTTTCTGCTGCGTTTCGCTTGGTGAGTGAGAGCGCCGGAGGCCCAGTCCCTCCTTCCCATTCTCTCTTCCTTTCCTTTGGGGATGGCAGAGAGAGTGTGAAGGTTTAGGTGAGGGGGCGGTTACCGCAGCATACGTTGGACCAGTGAAGTATTAGTGGAGTCATTGTGTGGGTAGTGGGGGTCGACCCGCCGGCCAGGGAGACCCGTAGAAACGGTGGTGCCGCTGGCCGCCCGCGGTATATTTTAGGGGCCCAACTGGGACTAACCATCTCAGGAGGCTGCCCCACCAGGCCGCATAATCTCGGAGTGGCTCGTCGTGCCGGTTGGTGACTGGATGGTGGGACCCGGCGACCACTTCCGGAAGGGTACGGGGGCCCTTCCGTCCGGCAGATCGGCCACTGCTATTCCGCACAGTCCAATGACGAAACAATACTCCACGCTTTGTCACGCGCTGCTGCGGTGATTGCCGCCTCTTTTCACGCCCCTCCTTTCTTCTTCCACTCCACTATGGCAGTAAGCATTGGTAACGGTCACACAGCGGCGTCAACCTTTCCCACCCACACGCTACTTGAGGTGGAGTTCGCCAACATCCGCGGACTCCATTCAAACCTCAACGCCGTCCACCACCATCTCGAGACGGCAAGGCCGGCCATGCTTTTTCTGACGGAGACTCAAATAAGCCGCCCTGCCGACACGACTTATCTGCAATATCCCGGCTATGCCCTTGAAGAGACCTTCAACGCAAAAGCCGGAGTATGCTTGTTCGTCAGGGCGGATATTTGCTGTCGTCGTTTACGCTGTCTAGAGGACCCCTCCTTTTCCGTCCTGTGGATACATGTAAATCTGGGTTCATTAGCCCGGATTTACGTGTGTCTATTCTGTCTAGAGTTACCGTAGCCAGGTAGGAAAATGTATCAGAAGTGCGCAGTGGAAGGTGTAATACATCTACTTGACCACGATAGACAATATATCCAGACACAATGCACTGCGTTGCACAGTGAGTAAAGTATTGAGTAGGTACATGAAAATTTTACCTCATATTTCCTGGTGTTGCTCTTGAGTGGACCTATAAGATTAACTCATAATTTTGGCCAAAATAACAAGAGAATCGAATAGATACCAGTGTCCAGTTCAGCGTAGTCCTTCTCCTCGGCCACCAATCAGGAATTCACACATGTGTTTTACAAAGTTCAATGTTCAATATATCACCAATTTATCACAAACCTTGCCGGAAGTCAAAAGCGGCAATTATAAGTATTAACAAGTTAATTCAATTCGCGTTAATTCAAAAGGCAATCAATTTATTACAATATTACAAACGGAGCTAGCCCAAAACTATAAACGTCTTTTTCCGGAAGGGGAAGTTGACAGATCAGTGTGACCATTGTCAGAAATTTTCAATAGACTAAACAAAATGTTACTTAATCGATATAATCGATTTGACTTATAATAAAAACTAATTCTATTTCAAACATATACCGTTCCCATACTGGAGATGCCGAGACAACTCGACTTTTTGATTACCTTAGTCAGGCGGCAGATGATGCGCAGGAACAGTTTCCGACCGCTGAGTTGGTCTTTTTGGGAGATTTTAATGGCCACCATGAGACCTGGTTGGGCTCTCCCAAAACAGACGACGCGGGAAGGGCTGCTCACGCATTCGCTCTCACGCATGACCTGACCCAGCTGGTACTCCAGCCTACCAGGATACCAGATATTCAGAGTCAAGCGCCCTCTTTGCTGGACCTTCTGCTGACGAGTCATCCAGACCAGTACAGTGTGTCGGTTCAAGCCCCATTGGGATCCTCCGACCAGTATTTGTTGTGAAGGCGCAGCGGTTGGCACTGAAGTGCAGACCGCTGCGCCTTCACAACATGTGGACGTAAAGTGACGCTTATGGCACTACTCGTCAGCAGATTGGGATGGCTTGCGCAGTTATTACGCGTACATTCCGTGGTCTCAGCGTTGCTTTGGTGGGAGGGATCCTTCGGAGAGTGCGTTTACTGTTGCTGGGGAAATTCTGTTAGGTATGGAATATTATATTCCATCCACTTTTGTCACCAGCAACAGCAGACTCCGGCCCTGGTTCGATCGCGAGTGCGCCGATGCTGTTAAACAAAAACAGTCGGCGTACCGTGCTTGGATCGGGGCTCGGTCTCGTCGCGATCCGAGTGTCCATCTCATCAAAGCGGCCTATAACAGAGCCACTAAGGTCTGCAAGAGGGCATACATCAGAGCGGATGCACAGCGCGTTGCACGGTTTGGCCAAGAACTTCTGTCGCACCCTACGGGAAGCCGTGGATACTGGCGGCTGGCCAAAGCCGTGCAATCCAATTTCTGCCAGTCTTCGCTGCCACCGTTGCAGTGCTCTGATGGATCACTGGCTCATGGGCCGCAAGAGAAAGCTGACTTGCTTGTCAATCTCTTTGCGGCCAACTCCCGAATCAATGACCGTGGTTCGCAGCCGCCATCTATAAACCACTGCGGCCACTCCATGCCTGATGTTGCGGTCTCTCGATGTCCGGAAAGCCAGTGGTTCCGATGGTATCCCAGCGGTTGTTCTTAAGAAATGTGCAGCCGAGTTGTCTCCAACGCTTACACGCCTGTATCGCCTGTCTTACTCCTCTGGCGTCGTGCCGCAGGCTTGGAAGGAGGCGAACGTACAACGGATTCCCAAAAAGGGGGATCGTTCTGATCCAGCTAACTATCGACCCATAGCCATCACCCCTATTCTCTGCAAGGCATTCGAACGGATTATCAACACCCAACTCGTTCGCTACCTAGAAGATCGCTCTCTTATCAATGATCGACAATATGGCTTCAGACCGAAACGATCAACGGGCGACCTTCTAGCGTATGTCACTCACCTTTGGGGTGAGACACAGGACAGGCACGCGGAGTCGTTGGCTATCAGCCTCGACATCACCAAAGCCTTCGATAGAGTCTGGCATCGTGCTCTTCTTTCCAAGCTTCCGGCTTACGGCTTGCCACCTCGATTGTGCAACTGGGTTGCTAGCTTCCTGCATGAACGACGTGTTCGAGTTATTTGCGAAGGTCTAAATTCAAAGTTTATGCAGGTAAATGCTGGTGTGCCCCAGGGATCCGTCTTATCGCCCACACTTTTTCTTTTGCATATCAATGATATGCTCACTTTTGGGAGCATAGATTGCTATGCAGATGACAGTACCGTGCATGGGCGGTATCTCGGCCATCCTGCGGCTAAGCAGGCCGACATTGAGGAAAATAGGCGAAAACTTGTCGCTGAGCTTGACCAGGTTTTGAACAGCATCTCGAATTGGGGTGCTGAAAACATAGTCAAGTTCAACGCCAAGAAGACACAGGTATGCGCATTTTCAGCAAAGTTATCTCCATTCCTTCCCCAACCTTCTTTTCTGGACACTCCACTACCGATACAGGACAGTCTAAATATACTTGGTATGGACATACGCTGCAATCTCAACCAGAGAAACTACATTGAGGGTGTCATTAAATCGGCATCTCGAAAACTCGGAGTCCTGAACAGAGTGAGGAGGTTTTTCACGCCGGAGCAGCTGTATCTATTACACAAGACTCAGGTTCGCCCCTGCGTGGAATACTGCTCTCATCTCTGGAACGGCTCCACTCAGTACCTGCTAGATGCCCTTGATAGGTTGCAGTGGCGTGCTGTCCGTATCATAGGTGACCTTGAGGCTACTAAGACCCTTGAATCTCTGCAATTACGCAGGGACGTAGCCTCAATGGCTGTCTTTTACCGATTGTATCACGGTGAGTGTTCAGAAGAACTCTTTCAACTCATCCCACCCTCTCCTTTCCTATCCCGAACAACACGTGCCGGGTTAAGGTGGCACCCTTATACGGTAGATCAGATACCGTCACGTACGAAAAGGTTCGGTACATCTTATCTTTGCCGTACCATAAAGATGTGGAACTCACTGCCAGCTCACGTGTTTCCTTCCTCCCTTGATCCTGGGTCCTTTAAACGGGGCGTAAAAAAGCATCTCTCAAGGCCGTCAAAGTGAGGGCCGTCATGTCACATTGCTTAACCAGCAATTGGGGATGGTGGCCTTCCCAATAAGACTTCACTGTCAGCTTACCATCAGGCAGCGCGAAGTCAAAAAGTCAAAAAAAAAAAGGCTTATGATCAACTGTAATGAACTATGATTAAACTAAGCCTTATTTTATCAAATTACGTATTATATTTATATTATTAGTGAAACTAAGGGTTTATGGGGATAGATGTCTGGCTAGACGGTTAATACACTTTCACGAAAACTCTGAATGGATTTTGGTAATTTTTCATTAACGTTTGCAAACTTATTCATAAGAATAATATACGCTATCTTAACCCGCGATTGCTGACATCCAAGAGATCAGAGTGACAGATGGTATTTAGCTCCGCTATGAATTATAGTCCGTTCACAGTTATTTTACCTCTAGCTGTTAGATTGGCCAACCTGGGCGTTGTGTTGCTATATTTAGTATATAATACTCCCATTTTAAATATACAGGATTGCTGAAAATGTACCAATTTTTTTATTGCCTACGCGATTGTATTAAATATTTGAAAGTACTGTTTGTAATAAAACCTCTTGATATCTGCATGGCTATAAGCATGAACATTAATTTTCTTACGAAATAACTAATTTCCTATGAAGATAAAAAGCTATAATAAAAATGTATATTTAATATAAAAAGGTAAACGCATCATAATTACGTCAATGTGAGGCTTTAATTATCAACCCCCCCGTGGGATCTCCACCTTGTCGTGGTGGGGGGGCTCAGTAACCGTGGATTTGTCACGCGGTGAAGCTAAGAGGGATTCAGGAGGGGACGCTCCGCGTAGGCTTGGAGGGGCCTGCGCAGGATGCGTCCAACGGTGCGGGTGCGGGGGACAGTTCTGTCTGTCCCTCGCAGTCGGGTGCGGTCGCGGGAGGAGAGGCGTGTCGGTGTTGCGTTGCCGCGCGCCCTATCTCCCGCGACCAAATGGGGGCGCACCATTCGATGCGTCGCGGTGGGGCCGCAGAGGAAGAGCAGATGCGGTGTTGCGTTGCCATCCTCCCTATCCTCTGCGGCCGCTGAGTGTTTTGGCGGCGGAGGCCAACACCTTCATCCGCCGCCAAGTGGGTTTTGCCTACTTTACTCCGGCTCTTATTTCCCCCAAGAGTCGGAGATCCGAAGGGATTTTCCACCTCGTAAAAAAAAAAAAAAACAAATACAAAAACTGCACATTTAATTTTCATATTTATTTTGAATAAGAATGATCCATGCGGACTGCTAATAATGATGATTCGTAACTGCTGTCAGATTCTCGGACTTCCAATGGTGATTCGTAACTGCTGTCAGATTCTGTATCAGACTCATAATTTAATTATATTATGAACCTGTCCATTTCAGCATCCACACGAAGCTTGTCTACAATGTGGCGTACATATTTGCATTGTTTTTCCAGTCTGCTGCAGTGATAGATTGAAAAGCTTCTTCAGCTAAATTCACAATGCTGTTTGCCTCTTGTCCTACATTTTTGCTTGCGACTCACCTTTTAATGAGACTCCACATAAATTCAATTGCGTTTAGCTTGCAGTGGTATGGCGGTAATCTAACCACTTTGTGGCCATGAGCTTCAAGCATTTGATCAGCTTCATTTATTGCAGCTTCTTTATGGTCTTTTATAATTTCATACAGTTGAGCTTTTTGGTTGGAGCAGATGATGGTTTTTTCAGATAAGCTTGAAACAAGAAAATAGTCTTAAGAGAGAACCAACATTGCAAAGAGGTGGAAAACTTAATAATAATCCTTTATCAAGCCGTCTGGCCAGCGTGATTTAGTAGGCCGATACCTCTTTTTTTGGAAAGGCCTAGCAGTGACCTGCAAGAGGCTGTTATGATATGACAGATTCAAATTAGAATCACACAAGGATGCTCACAATAATTAACAATAACGATGAAATAATGCATATACAACACAATAGTAGTTTCCCACATCAAATCAAAGCTGGCGTGACAGAAATTAGATTACACACTCGTTTCCACTAAAATTGGGTAAAATGTTATGCACGGGTAACCCTATTTTACATACCTGTCATCACAGAGTATCTTTGTATAGTTATTCCAACATAAAGAAAACAAACACCGACATTGGTCAGAGGTAAAATAACTGTGAACGGACTGTACAATTATTACTGTAGTATTAAATCATTTTATTTCACAGGTCTTTGATCACTAATATTACACTAGCTATTAATAGCTCAACCATGGCCTTTGCTTGTATAACCTGAAGTGTATCCCAATTTGGTCTTTGTAAAATTACCCAACAATAAATTGAATATTGTTCTTGCAAAGTTTTGGAATATAAACAATAATAACATTGCGAGGGCCAAAATTCGAGCAATGGATTTCTCTGAAGCGAGAACAAATACTTTCTCTGCTTAGTCATTTCAGCTAAATATAATATCGGTACGAAATTGTTTGTAAATAACAAAGTTGGATTAAGCACAAACTAGAAACAGTAGTTTATGCCTTCCATGTATATTGTTTTAAAGGACCAACAAGTTAAATTATTTTATTTGTAACATCAATAAACAATCAATCATGATGTTTATGATGATCTTAGAATTAACATAAACATAATGTAGGATTTTGTAAAAACATGTAGAATGATATTGTAGAATTATTCGTGGCAGAGAGCCTGGAAGAGCTGAGCGAGATGCTGCACAGCCTAAATGGAGCCTCTCGACGGGTCGGTCTCGGCGTGAACTTGGATAAAACCAAGATTATGTTCAACGAACACATTGTGCCGGGACCGGTTTATGTCGACGGATCGATGCTCGAAGTTGTTCAAGAGTATGTCTACCTTGGGCAAGTAGTCCAGCTTGGTAGAAACAACTTCGAGAAAGAAATCAACCGCAGGATCCAGTTGGTTTGGGCAGCGTTTGGTAAGCTACGTCGAATTTTCTCTTCGCCCCTACCATTGCGGCCTGAAGACCAAAGTCTTCAACCAATGCGTCCTACCTGTTATGACGTACGGTGCCAAGACGTGGACACTCACAGTGGGACTAGTCCACAAACTAAAAGTCACGCAGCGAGCTATGGAACGGGCTATGCTTGGCGTCGCTTTGAAGGATAAAATCAGAAGCGAAGTTATCCGACAAAGAACCAAAGTTACCGACATAGATCACAGAATCAGTAAGCTCAAGTGGCAGTGGGATGGCCATATCTGCCTAGAGTGGAGACCACGCCTCGGCAAGCGTAAGGTAGGGCGGCCCCCGGCTAGGTGGACCGACGACCTAAAAAAGGTGGCTGGGATAGATTGGATGCGGCAGGCTGAGGAACGTGTACTGTGGCGCGTGTTGGGAGAGGCCTATGTCCAGCAGTGGGCTGCGATAGACTGATTGAGATAAGGAATTTCACTAATGATAAATGTTCAAATTGTTAGATAATATTATTATTGTGTATGCAAAAATTAAATTACATTTATATTTAAGTGTAAAACAATACAAATAGTATGGCAACATTTGACAGTTAGATTTGTTATAAATAGGGTATCATTATTATAATGATTGCTCACTCTGTTAACTGTTAGCACCCTATGCCCTGTATATAAGCAAAAAGGGGATATCGCTCAGTGTGGCAACTATAGGGGAATAAAACTCATATCACACACGTTTAAACTGTTTGAAAGAACCATAGCTGCTCGCATAAGTGCCCAATCCAGCATATCCGAAAACCAATTTGGCTTCACACAGGGCAAGTCGACCATAGACACCATACAGACGATTAGGGTTGTGATGGGAAAACATCATGCAAACACAGAAAATCTGCATCTCCTATTCATTGACCTAGAAAAGGCTTTCGATAGAGTCCCCAGAAACCTGGTATGGCAGGCAATGAGAGCCCAAAATATCCCAGAACCCTACGTAGCACTGGTCCAAGATATGTACAAAAACACCAAGACGCATGTCAGGAGCCCGGCAGGGTTTAGCGAGCCGTTCTGCGTTGAAGTAGGAGTCCACCAAGGATCAGCTTTAAGCCCACTATTGTTCAACCTGTGCATGGACTATATCACAAAAAACATACAAAAACCAACACCAGAGTGTATGCTCTATGCGGACGATATAGTCTTAATATCGAAAAACGCTATAGACCTGCAGAAAACCTTTAGTGCGTGGGTAACACAGTTAGAAAACCACGGCCTTCGCATAAGTCGGAGTAAAACCGAATATATGGAATGCGACTTCGGAGGGACAGCAGAAACGGGTAATATCTATAAAAACAATCAAGTCCTGCCCAAAGTGGACAATTTCAAATACCTAGGTTCCGTGCTCACCCCCGACGCAAATGTTGACACAGATGTGGATCACCGCATCAACACCGCCTGGCTTAAGTGGAGATCGTTGTCAGGTGTTCTCTGCGACCGCAATATGCCCATCCGAGTAAAAGGAAAAGTGTACAAAACGGTAGTATGACCAACCATGATGTACGGAGCAGAATGCTGGACCACCAAAAAGGTGCATGAACAACAACTGCACACAAATGAAATGAAAATGCTTAGATGGGCAGGAGGCATAACCCGTATAGACAGAGTGCGTAATGGTTATGTCAGGGGTTCGTTCAAGGTATCACCGATTACCGAGAAACTAAAAGAGAGCCGATTGCGTTGGTACGGTCATATCCTGAGACGCGAGGATAACCATCCTGTCAAAAAGGCCCTAAATATCCCCGATCAGCCGCGAGGTAGAGGACGACCACCCGCCACCTGGTGGACTTACATGCGGAAAGAGATTCAAAAAGAGAAGCTGGGTGCACAGACAAGTCAGAATAGAGCACTCTGGCGCAAATGTGTAAGGAGACCCGACCCCAGCTAAACTGGGAAGAGGGGTGGACAAAGAAGAAGAAGAAATAATAAACACAATGTCTAATAAACCCGTTGCATGCCAGTTGTTACTACTGAGATTGTTAGCTTAGTGCTGAATCAAGCTTATGTTTCTTGTCTTAAATATATTCACGTTCTGACAAAAGTAAATCTACATAATACTATATCTTAGTTCTTCCATTGTGTCCAATGCTGTCTATAAATATTAGAAAAATTGACCTATTCTTTCTTAGGAAGGAATATTGAACGTTAAAAAAACATGTATAAATGATTTTAAGTAATAAATATTAAAAGATTAAAGATAAAATGTATGTTGTGTTTGATTTCTGAAAATATTTTGTTTTTTCCATGAACAAATAACTGTACTCTCTGAATTCATATTAAAGCCTCATAGCAATAAAATAAATATAACGGTGATGTTCATGTCTAAGGCAAAATTTTCTTAATGGTACTTTAAATGAATATTTATTTCTCGCCTTAAAATATAATGCAGAATAAAGCATTACCATAAAGCAAAGAGTAGATATATATGTATATAGATAGAAGTCTTACAAAACCGCCCTCACTGGCTTAGCGGCTTCCTACAGATTTATCGAGATTATCCTTTTCATTGATGACTATATTGGATTTGAGCAAGATACTCTTAAGTATAAAAAATAGTTATTAATTTGTAACTGATGTTACTCTTACAGTACAATTGACAAAAATATATTAAACATTTCAAATGTGACTTGGAACGAGTTCCGAGCTTATGCTGCTTACTTTATTTTATAAATAAGGTATACTTTTATACCAATCAGGAAATTGCTTGCAATGAAATTGCTCCTATAGTCTCCAATATACATACCAAATTTTAGTTTTTTGCGTCCAATAGTTCTGGCTGTGCGTTGTCTGTCTGTCAGTACGGAAGAATTTCATTTATTATTTTACAAATGATTCAGATTTTATCATAAGTTTTACGCTTCTTAATAACGGCAAGCCTTCGAACATACCATGTATAAGTGGCCATATATATATATATATATATATATATATATATATATATATATATATATATATATATATATATATATATACATATACATATACATATCTTAATATATAAAATCCTTGCGTTACTGACTGACTGACAGACACGCTAAAGCCGAAACTATTGGGCGCAGGAAGCCGAAATTTGGCATGTATGTACTTTGGGGACCGTAGGGGTGCACTAAGAAGGGATTTCCTGGAAATTCCCACGGGATCGGCCAAAACGGGTAAATTTAAAAAAAAAGCAGGCGTAGCTACACAAGCTAACTTTTTTGGTTTAGGTAAATAGGATTATTTATATTTCGAAGTAATATAATTCTATCTTAACATGGCAAATAATTAAAAAAACACGTATAATAATATACCCAAGCAAAGAATGATTCTATTTAATTTATCTTCACGTTTTATTATATCTATTGTTATTGTATTTAAAAATATCTCACTAGAAAAGTATTTATTCAATTCCACAGCGTAAAGAAGGTAGAAGAACTCCTAACAGTTGTGGTGTTTTGATTCAGTTCGTTTCCCATCTGATATAATAATAATAATGACGTAATAAACGGGATCCGTCCGCAATGCGAACTGTTTTCTTAGGACATCGGCGCAAATTAGATACTATGTACAGAGTGATAATATTTTCCTAAATGTACCACTCTTATAATTCACTCCTAATGACAATCGTGCTTGAAGCTTATTAGATCTAATTATGATAGCTGCCGTTGAACACATTACCTTATTACATTAGTATGTTATATGGCCTATTCATGCGCAAATTTTACGATTTCACGAGTACGGTAATAATATTCGACTGTGTCAGTGTATAATAAGGCTTAATAAAAATGGCTGAAATAGACATTCAAAAATCAAATCTTCGGGCTATGATTTTAACCAGTGGATATTGTAATAAAATAACACAAGGAATCATCATATTCGTCGTCCTCCTCTTTGGCCTAGGAGTTCAAAGCTCACTTTCTGCTATATTCAGATTCGACACAACCCTTTCACAGAGTGACTGCCGTCTAAACGCCGCAACCTAAAGGGATAGCCATATTAGAAAAGTGTCGATAAACCTACTCAAGGATATGGGTAGTCATACTCTTGTCTATAACGACTGTCAAGGATCTTCGTGACAGTCTGGTCCAACAAGTTAATAATTATACTCTCCGAGGTAAGGGACAGCCGATATTTAACAGTTCAATACGTACATAATTCCCAACAATCGAAAGTGTACGCTGTGGGCTTAAACCCGATACCCTCTGCATGTAACTTTTCTGATATCTCCATCAAGCTATCGCTGGCAATAGAATTACACATAACATATTTCAGAAATATTTTCTCTTGACACCAGACAGTTGTATAAATATCTTCCTTATAAATTTGTCGCAGTAAATATCTTCGATTCCGGTGAAGTAACCATTGTCTTTGTCAACGTAGAAATGGGACTTATCTGCTAATTAATGACCGTTAGCACATAAGACAGCCACTGTTAGCAGCCTCGGGGTGTCCGGGGCACAGACGATTACGCTTGTCAATGTCCGTGACGTTTCCCACGCAGCAACATTGAACCTTTACAATGTTCTTTTATTTTTATTGAAGAAAATGTATCGTGTTTGTCAGCAAACAAATAAATATAAACGAGTAATCAAGGCACGACAAGTAGTTCTATACAAATATCATAATTAACTTGTTAAATTGACTCTACCATAACTATGTCATTATGTTATAAAATTGTTTGATTTTTTAAACGGCGGTAGTTTAATGACATCTATTGAATGGCGATGGATACTATCCACTGTACTATTGTGTTACTCTTTGCGCTATTGCAAATTATTTGAAATCGAATTGCTATTGCTACTGATTTAATTTTTACAATATAATCATATGAAAACTGTTTCTTTCAATAAAATTCTGATTATGTACAGACCACACACATTGACCTGATTAATCTGACAATATTACCTATTTACACGCAATCATTTTGTGTAAATAATTTCCGATTTATCCTACAATCACGTTCACACTTAATTTTGATTGACCATCTGAGGTTAAGGTCGGTTACGGTACTGACCGTTTAAACCATTCATGTGGTAAAAAAAACATTTTCAGACACGTAGTGTACAGTGCAACGCTGACTGACACTGGTTTACCCTGTTTCCACATAAATTGTAGGTAAAATGTATAGCATAATGTAATTCTTAAACAATATATTCTTTTTTTTTTTACGAGGTCGAAAATCCCTTGGGATCTCTGACTCTTGGGGGAAATTAGAGCCGGAGTATGTGGTGTTTCCACTAAAAACCACGTTTACTTTCTCATGTACCCGTGTGTCGGAGGGTAGGGCATCGCCGAAGCATTCGTCGCCACCCTCCGACGGGCATTGGTCCGCCAGATGGTTAGGCGGGCCGCGAACAAAACCCCCTTGGCGGCGGATTAAGGTGTTGGGCTCCGCCGCCAAAACACCCAGCGACCGCAGAGGATAGGGAGGACGGCAACGCAACACCGCATCCTCACTTCCTCTGCGGCCCACCGCGACGCATCGAATGGTGCGCGCCCATTTGGTCGCGGGCGATAGAGCGCGCGGCAACGCAACACCGACACGCCTCTCCTCCCGCGACCACACCCGACTGCGAGGGACAGACAGAACTGTCCCCCGCACCCGCATCGTTGGACGCATCCTGCGCAGGCCGCTCCGAGCCCACGCGGAGCGTCCCCTCCTGGATCCCTCTTAGCTTCACCGCGGCTGACCAATCCACGGGGTTACTGAGCCCCCCCACCACGACAAGGTGGAGGTCCCACGGAGGGAAAACAATATATTTTACTGTTTCGTTTTCAACCTAAGCTAGCGTTACATTAAAATATGTTCTGTAATAGAGCATTAAACTAATAATTACATAATTTTTTTTTAACAATAATATATTAGTTAAACAGTTTAAAAGAACTACGATTGCTTAGACAGTTTTACCACTTCGCTGTTTTAAATTAGGTTCGCCCGTGTATTCGATTCCCTTACGGAACAAATTTAATCTTTGTCCTCACAAATGCCTATCGTAGTCCGTTTGGTAAATCGTTTTTTTTTTAGTTTAGCAATACATAGGATGTGCTCTAAATCAATCGTGACTTTTTAACTAAAAGTGTAGTGTCTGTAGCTGTGTATATATTTTATTACTGCGAGTTTCAAAAGGGACGATTATGAAAACAAATTATAACCCTAATACTGAATTAAATAGGTATATGAATATTTGCCAGATTTCAAGTAAATGTTCTAATATTAGCTGCTGAAATACTCACTATGTTTATAATAATATATTACACCTACACACTTCTTTTGGGTCGTTTATAGTGGGCGTTAGTAGTATTTTTTAAATAATTACACGAAGTTGTTCCCCATGTAGGAATTACAAAAACAATCTAAATACATATGGATGAAGAACAGTGGAGTATACATTATACAAGCGTTTGCCTGAAAAGTCGTGTCTGTAGGTAAGGCTCAGTGCTATTGCCCTGATATTCTTGTAATATTAATTTATCTTAACTAGAATCCATGTAAAGCCTAGTGAAAAGACAGCTACACAGACACAGGGTCTCACTGACATTTTAAAGTTAAGTGCATTATTACATTGTTTATTATCGCTCGCTTAGCGGATAAGGTAAAAATCGTAAGGAATCATCGGGTATGTTTGAAAGTTCTCTATTATGTTCTTGAAATGTACATGCCTTTGCCAACTCGCTCTTATTCAGCGTGGTGAACTATGGCCTGCCCCTTGTCATAAAGAGAAGAGGATTATTTGGATGGTTTTGTTAAATATTGCAGATGACGTGTCACCATACGTTTTCATAATTAATAAAACATGCGCATGAATTTGTCATGACCGTTTTGAATGATGCGTTTCTTTTTCCGTAAACTACAGTAAGTAGTGTTGTCTGTTTGTATGTATTTATTTGATGCGCCTATACTGTGGTCTGAAACACCAGTTTGAAAATTGGACTTAAAAAGACGTGGATATGGCGAAGTGTAGGTTCCGATTAAGACTAGAGAAACTATACGCTTGTGGGCGAAAATGTTTGAGCCTTTTTTGTTTAGAAATTTTACAAAATATATTTTAACTAACAATTATATCAGTTTTTTATTGTAATAAAAGATAGTTTATTCTTATACCAATAATACGCTTATTTAGTTTAGCTGGCAATCAATAACGTTTAAAGAGTAGGGACTATAGTATACGTTGTTTAAACCTGGGTGAAACAAACCACAGCGTACTCTTGTAATCCAAAAGATGGTTTGTTTGACACGCTCCGGGTCGGTTTACACGAAACGTACGTGTTTTACAAGACTGTAATGATTATACAATATGACTGAGAATAACAATTGTAGATGATTTTTGAAGTATAGTGAGTTATCAGTTATTGAAAAGAAAAGGTAGGATAGTGAAAATAAAACCATAACAGCTTAGAGCTTATCATTCAAATGTACATACACAATAATGTAAAATAATTTAATTTGTTAGAATATATCTTTAAAATAATATGTTACTGTAAAAAAGTAAATAGCGCTCACTACTCATAATATACTGCTGCATAAGACACTTTATTAATAGTACAAATAACTAATTCATTTTGTACTAAACGACTCTACCGAACAGAGTAGTTTAATTCGAATTTGAGAAACAGAATAATTAAAAATTCACTATATTATTATTTAACTGTTTAAGAGTTTGTTATCACTGATTAATATTCAACTCATAATTGATATTCATCGAGTAACGGTTTGATGAATATTAGTTTATTTTCTTTATCTCCAAACCCCAAATTGTTGTCCTCTTTTTACCCTTCTGGATTGAAAAACAAACTTGTAGGGTCCTGGTTCGTGTTGAAGCTTATTGTCGAAAGATTCGATGGGAAGCTCTAGGTCAGATTATTGTTTTGGTTAAAGTGTTTCATTCTCTCTCAGTATCATTATTATTTGAGAGCAATATCATTCCACCACTTTGGAGTATAATATTTTGGTTTGGAAATCCCTAGCCACGTTGTTTGGTTTTTTTCACTTGAAATAAAATATTATGTAAGATTTTTAACATTTTTCAGTAGAGTGAAAAGTTTATAGTTAACATTTTTAGTAATTCACATCTTATCAGAAAGGGTGCGATGTAATTAAAAAAAAACATGTTTGCGTGTCCGGCTGGGCTAGTGAATTTAATTATTTTGATGAAGGGGTAACAAAGTCGCCTTTTATTTCTGAACCTAAAAAATTTATTCAAGGTTTTTCTGGTGCCTTATTTTTACAGGTGCGTGGAGTCTATATCAGAGTTTAAATCGTAGTTGTCAAAAGCGAAACCAATCCTTTTCGGGTTAAAAGCTGATAAACTTTTACTTGTCATATATTGAAGTACGTACGTAAGAAAGTATATTATAATTTATTTAATCTGCACAAAGAACATTGAACTAACTATAACTGAGTTACTATTTTACGGAAGTACTGTTTCATTATATTATAGGCAGTGGATAGAATAATGCCAATTCCAGCATGAATGAGCCGGTTCGACCCGCGAGGTACTACCATCACAGAAAACTGATGGAATGTAACAGAACCGCGAATACTATTGCGCTTGCGTTTCATTGGGTAAATAAAAGTGCCGGAGGCCCCATGCCCTATCCCTTCTCCCTCATCCCACTTCCTTTCTGTTCCGTTTCCCGACCCAAAGGGAAGCAACGCACTTGTTACTCCTCTTGTGTTGCTTGTGTCCATGGGTAGCGGTAATCGCTTATCATCAGGTTATCTGGACGTTCTTTTGCCGGCTATAGCTTAAAAAAGAATGTCAAGAAGATACTAGTGAGATGATCCTGTTTCACACAATATTGTATTTGTATACCTATCTACGTACATAATTTAAGAAAATACTAAGGTAAATTAAGATAAGACGATCTGTATTAATGTATTGAATGTCAAACTAAATGTGCAAAGGTCAAATATATCATCAAACAGTAAATTCAGCAGGTCATGGACATCACAGTGTTTAAAATAATTCAAATTAAATCTTTTCAATTAAATTGCATCGATGAGGCAAATATTTAACATCATTTAAATGATTAATTAAAAGGCATGTCACAACTGGCAAAACATTATTATTACTATTTTTTTTTAATTATAAGAAGATTTTTTTTATTTCATTTTGTATTAAGTAACATAATTTATAAGAAGCTTAGTGTAATCTAATCTAATACAAAAACCTTAAAAACAAATTTAGAAACTGAAAATATTTACATGGTTTAGGCGTCGTAAAATGCCTCCGCATCAATGTCATCGGGTCACGTGCCCAGAAAGCTGGCAGCATTGCCACGCTGGATGGCAATGCTGATACTCTGAGCAAAGAATAAACCAGCCTTCTGGTCACGTGAGACGTCGATTAAACGTTTCGAAATTGCCCGGAATAGAGAACGAGCGCTCGGACCCCATGAGCCTAGCGTTTCCACCCCAAACGGCTCAAACACGTAATTACTTACTAAATTTGCGCCGTTTGAGGGTTTCCGCAGTTGCAGCAGCAGCGCCAGCATGGCCTCCCGTGCTTGGAACGTGTGATGGCACGAGAGTGTCTACGCAGGTTGCGTCCCACACCAAAGGCCTACCCATGTTCCAAGGCAACAATGACATACCATCAGGTCTCTTACCGTCGTCGCATACCAAACCATTTGGTTCAAGTACAGCTGGTACGCTAGACGCGACAAGAGCACGACGGATTATATCATTCAGATGGGCATGACGAGGAACTCTACCAGCGCTTCTGCTGCAAGATAGCCCATGGTGGCCGAAGCTATCGACGTCTTCTCCACAATGACATCGATGCGGAGAAACACACGGAGCACCTAAACGAAGACAAATTGCAATACGGAATGTCTCATTGTCCAACATGGTTCCAGTGTTGGACGATGGTAGTGCCTGAAGCCATAGACCGGATTCCCACTCTCCCACAGCCAGTAAGCGAGCACGCTCTGCAACATTTAAAGAAGTATCCAAAAGATTTTTTCTTACTATGTTACAAAGCGGCGCGTCCCACAGTCTTTGGGAGAATAGGTCGGTAGGCAAATCAGTGCTTGAATAAGCCATTTTCCAGGCGTTTATAGCTTCGGTTTTGCACAACACTTCTGAGTTAACTAGTGTAGGTGATAAAATTTTCCTAATTAACTCTTCCGTGCAGTGAACCGAAGTCAGAAACGCCGGTAAACTAACACTGGAAATTTTGCGAACGCCGAGCTCACCCAAACGTATGGGCAAAGACGCTTGTAGCCAGGCTCGGTCGTCCAAGACCACATTTATAATTCTCTTTAAAGTAATTAGGATAATTTGGTCGATTTGTTCTAAAAGTTTTTTTTTTCCAAAGTTGGGAAGACCTTAAGGCATGTGTAAATTTTGGGACGAAAAGACAATAACGAATAATAGTAGAGGCCGAATGAATATTAATTTTGAATAGGCGATCTGAAATTTCACAAAAATTTTGTATCTTTTCGTCTAAGAAAGAACCGAAAGATTCTTCAAATACTGGAGAACCTAGGAGACGAAGAGAAGTCTTATCAATAATTTTGATGTTTGATGCAGAATTATTAAATTTTGATATTATCGAATGTTTTTTTGTGGAGTCTGTTGTATTTATAAACAATTCACACTTACTAGAATTTAGTTCCAAGCCAATAGATGCGAATTTATTTTTAATAAAAGCTAAATCTTGTAATACAATGTCTGCAGCGCCCCCTAGGGTCCCGTCGTCTAAAAACCATACATTAAATTTAGAATTTATTTGCCGAATAATGGGTTGTATAGCTAAACTAAAAATGACTGGTCCAAGAGGGTCGCCTTGTTGGTATCTAACTGCAGATTCCAAAAGATTGTCCTGATATAGTAATTTTGTGGGATACCTGTAACATTGCCAAAGAAATTTAAACATTTTGGGGGTTTCTAATTTTGCTTGTGTCAACAAAGTGTCCCTATTCACTAAATTGAAGGCGTTTTTCAAGTCAATCTTCAAAATGACCACTTCCAAGGTACGTGGAAAGGGTATGTATAGCAGCCTCACAACCCCCTTTGGAACCAAAACCTAGCTGTAAGGGTTGGTATTTTTCTGATAGCTCCCTGCTGTAAAATTTACAGCATATCTTGGCTGCTATACGCCGATATGTGCAACCCACGGCAATGGGACGAATGCCACCATCCCTCTTGTTAAGGGCACATAGATTCGCCCCATACAAGATGTCAATGATGGCATCGTCCACATTACCGGAGAGCATCATATTTACTAGGGCAGTCAACTCCTTCAGAAGTGTATCGCCAGCCACCCCAGCACTTGCACACACAAGATCTTTTAGATGCTGTGGTGTCAAGGCATCGAGGCTGCCTGCGAGCCACTCCGGAAGGAGCAAACTGCTGCTAACACGTCCTTGGCCGTGGTGATCAGATGTTCTGATTCACTGTCGGGAGCTTCAGGAAAGGAGAGATCATTAATGGGCGCTGGATGCTTGCTCTTCAGACCCGCAAGCGTCTATGGAGAGCAAGACGCCACGACATCACTACTGAATAATAGTCTAGATGCGCCCCGTAAGTCACCATCCCTTAATTTGGATTCTACATATTGATAGAGCCATTTATGCTTGTATGACGTGAATTTAGGGTCTAAAGTGTTGGCCGAAATTTGACCATTATACTTAATTTGGGATGTTAATGAATTTTTGGCTACCTGATTTTTATCAACATGTAAAATCCTATAAGGGAATGTTAATAATTGCTCCCAGGCCGTTGTTGAGTTGACACTGATGGTCTTGCCCCACGGGGAACTCTTTTAATAATCGGAACCGAATGTTTTAATTTAGATAAAGTATGCCAAAAAGGAATTTGGTGTGTGTCTCCTGATCCAGATTGTGAAGATATTGATGGGCCTGGAAGTACATTTTGGGATTTGTGTACTTTACCAAAATGCACTTTCAAGCCCCGCTTACCTTTGAATAATCGGTCCTGGGAACAATCCGGACAACGCACCAGACCAGTCAATGATGTGGCAGGTTGACTGGCACTCACATCCGTATCGCCATATCGGTCTTGCATGCAATTTATTGCAAAAAATAATTACAAAACAAATTAGCTTCTGGAATGTTAATATTATGCTAACATTGGAATTTGTTGTAAACTGGGTAACATTATTTTAAAATATTTACTATTGTTTATTTTCCACTGCTATTGTAATAATATAGGGTTTAAACTATTATTTATATTAATTATTTTATTTTCTCGGTTTTTATGAGCTGTCAAACGTACTAATTTTATTATGTATATATATTCCCTTTTGCATGTATTTGTTAATACTTATATGGCAGCCTATAAATGTGTTTAAGATTTGTGTTTACAGTTCAAAAACTCAATACATATTATTATATCGTAATCGTTATGGTATCACAAAGGTCTTCGCCATTATTTAGCTTTATGGAAAAGAAGGTATCGGGAAGATAAAGTTCTTTCATCTATTTTTGCCGGTCTATAAACGCGGATATTGAACGAAATCTTTGTAAACCCACGCGATTGGGTTCAAATTTGAATCTGACGCATGATTGAATATTAACAGACCAACATAATTTTTTTTAGTGTGTGAGTGTCAGCCTATGTACGGTGTGATGGCTAAAACTAAAAGGAAAACAGCATATTATAAAAACTAATATTTTTGTTATAGGCTCACGCCTGTATCCCCGAAGGGGTAGGCGGAGGTGTAATATTACACCCACATTTCACCATGCATTTTTAGGTCCTACGTTATAGGGGCGAGCCTTTACCGGGCACATCACCAGACTCCATGCTGCTACTGAGAATTCGAAAAAACCCAGTAACACTTTGGCCCGACCCGGGAATCGAACCCTAATCGAACATAATTACGCTATCCAATGGACCACTAATATTTATCGTTTAATGTCTTGACCTCATCATTCCTTAATATATACTAATGAATTTACTCGTGTACTTTGAAGGCGGATGTACCGGTAAATGTCTATTATGCTCATTCCTTGATGTCATCAGAAAATGTGCAAAGGCTAATGGAGAACTACTATCACTTGGTAGACACAGTATATTAATTATACTGGTGCGTTATTTGAAACTTTTTAGATTACTGTTCCATTACTGATTCTTAGCCTAACATAATTTTTTTTTTTTGTAAATATATTCAATGTACAGATTTTTTTACTCTATTAGGCATTCTTGTTAAGCAAAACACCACGGAAACATGCAAAATTGATAATTGATATATTATATTTTTAACAAGCTTCTTTTTTTATCTAGAAATGCATTGCATCTTCCTAATTATTATATTTATTATTTTATCGATTTGTAGCCGGGCGCTAGGAGCATGGCAATCGATATTTAGCTAAGCGCTTAAAAGGTTAAAGTTCCACAACAAATTTTCTATAATATCCTCAAGTTTTAGGACTCAACAGAACATGCTCATCAGACTGACCAATTATTGCACAGACATAGTACTTATGTATGTTATAGTCTAGATGGGCACTTGTGGTTCCACATTTTCAGTTTCAGAACTTCGATTTTTATAAGTCAACAGAAAATTCTCATCAGACTGAACAACTTTTGCTAAGACGTCAAGTCTGTATATGGTATAGTGTAGATGGGCTCTTGAGTTCCACATCAGATGTTCGAGATCTTCGAATTTTAATCTTGCAACAGAAAATGCTCATGAGGCATAATGTTTTTTACCAAGCCACATCTTTTTGTCTTATAGTTTCGCTGGGCTGTTGTGATCCTGCATCAGCTGTTCCACTTTTATGTTGCCCAGACTTAATAGCAATATAACAAAAAAGTTTCATTCAAATCCATCCAGTAACTTCGGAGATTAGCGTGTACAAACAGACAAACAGACAGACAAACAGACAGATTTAATTTTTATATACCTTATAAAAAGGTGTTTGTTTCTCTTCCTAGACACAATATAAAAATTTATTACCTTAGCAATTTGAAAGACTAATTCTTATAACGCTTACATAAATTATAGTGGTAGTTGGCCTAATTATCAACTGTCTCAAGTATAGTGTAATAGTGTAATTGGATACGGCATCGCACAGTACACGTCTTTATATAACTCGTTTCTATGGTAGAAAAAACAATAAAATACGCTTTTCCAGAACGTTTCATGGCCAAGGCCAGAGCACTATCGTTCAATCGTTCTTCCACACGCATGACTAGTTCGTTAAGGAGATCCGCTTACTGTATCAAAAGTTATACACTTGGCTTCATAAAAAAAGTTATACATACATATATACTCTTGACGGCACCGATATCGTAGGGGTTTAAAATTGCGCCGAGCGTTGTGTGTCCGATTGCTTTGTGAAATTCGCATATTGTTGTCTCGAGTCTAGGTGTATATGTGTCGGTTTGTAGAATGTTTGTAAAAACTGCGTGATTCACGATTTATTCCTCACTTTCACTAGGAATAAATCCGGTATCGCGGGGAACACGTACATGTTTTATTTTTCATTAAAATGGATTGACATTTCTTTTGACTTCAGTTATAAACAATTTTTCTGATACAAGAAATGTGATTTTCTTCAAATTTAATTTTTTGACTTTGGCATAATCGAGACATATTATTATCGTGTAAGTTAAAATGGTTAAAATGAATAATTGGATTCTTACATTTTACACATTTTACACCACTTTTTATTTTAAACCGCCATTTTTTTTCCTATAGGTAAATGTTAATCTCAAAGTTATACTAGATCAAATATATTAGATTCCTCTATAAGAGTATTTAGCTACGCGGAACTTTAAAATGTTGTATCTGAATCAAATTTATTTACTAAGATTTATTTTATCAAAGTTTAAAAAGCACAATTTCCACGGTGCTAACCGTTTCGCGTTTATCGCGTTTAGTGACATTAAAAAAACTATGATCAAATACCTATTGAACAAGAACTACGTTTATAATGTTATACCATCTAAATAAAGTTCAGAAGGTTATATACGTTCACGGTGGAATCCCAAAGCGCGTGCTCACTCTTCACCTCTTGGGATAGGCAGATGTGTGTGATTTTTCCGTACCGGCGGGGCCTTCGTCTGCCACCGCATTGTCCATTGACATCGTGTAGCGGAGGAGCCACGCTATTCATAATTAGCAAACTTTGCCGTTACCCCACTAGGCTTACGCCGTGATGTTCAAATCTTTTTATGTTACCAATATCTACTCTTAAACCAAAATAATAAATGCCGGTGTTTTATAAATACAGTTGTCTGTCGCTGTTTCAACCAGTTTGTAACATCGAATATGTATGAGTACTCATTTATATGAAATGTAAAGTTGTACATATGGTAATGTTACGCTTGATACTTTGATCTTTGTACTGTTCTTATGGCGTAGGATTTAAGTACTTCGTACCTACTGCCACTGTATCAGTGGACTTGTCACTATGTGTACCATCTGAGCACACTCCAAGACTCCAGAAATTCCAGAACCAAGCAAACCGCAGGCCATAATTACATTCATAACAAGAAACTTAAAGAAGAATTGAATAGAACCTCGGAGTGAATATATTTTCCAGTGAATCTTACATGAAGCTTGCTAAACTATTATCCAACTTTTATTACTTGGAGAAGCACATGAAATGTGAAACTTTAAAACAATGCATAATGGTAGTTATGAACATTAGATATAGATGTCTAAAATATATAAACCAAAATTAGAACCGATATTTAGTCGATATACACAAATGCATTTAATGTTAATTAATATAAAAATACTCTACATTCTAGATTAACCTTATTTGGTTTCTTTACTTTTATTTGAATAATCACAATATAATCGTGAATATTTGCTCTAACGGATCCGGCATCTATAACTCCAACGTCCTCCTTCGTCATCAACATCATCATCATCAGCCTTTAACAGTCCACTGCTGGACTAGGCCTCTCATTTGAACGGAGGAATTTGCCTTCTATACCACGCTGGCCAAACGGGTTGCTATAGGGTTTGTATCAAGTTTTCCCTTCTCTTACAGTGCTATTCTCTGCATAATATGCTCCCTCTGTCGGCTCTTACGAAACCCATGGGATGTTATGGGGTGGTGACATTCCGTATTCTTAATCCGTCACCACACGGACGAACGTTATAACTTCAACGAATTCGTAATAAGTTAAAATATAACCTAGCCTTTTTTGACTGCACGTTTGGGGATATGATTAAAGCAATCGCCATCCTTCCTCCGTCACCGTTTAAAACTGTGCCGAATATGTTGTTGTTGTGTTTCTAAAGTGCCATTTTATAAAAAGGAGCTTTAATTATCGTCGTAGCGCTACCTCAGTTGCATCCCGGCGTCCGCTTACTAGTATTACCAGATTTGACAGAATTTTAGCATTTCTACAAAGCGACTGCTGCCTGACCTCTGCAACCCAAAGGGATAGCGATATTATGTTGTTGTGGCTTAACTTGTTCACTGAGTCATGGGGCAAGCAATAATTAACAATTTAATACGCACGTTACTTTTCAGTGGTGAGTGCCATGGATCCGAACCCGATGTTCTCTGCTTAGTAGTCTGTTCGTATCTCCTCTAGGCTTCCTTTTCACTAGACAAATATATCAAATTTTTAACACCGTTGTACAGCTAAACAGTCATCACTCAGCGTTCAATGAAGTATAACACTGTACATTAATTTCAAGCCTCGCATCATTATTGAAAGAACAAAAGACTGAACGATCGATCTGTCACCGCTTATCAACCTAAAGCAACTGTAAATTATGATAATAGATTACTGTTTTCTCTTTATTTTTAACGGCGAACAGATTCGGAGAGCAAAACCGATATCCCGTTGTTTTTACACCGGCAATGGCCGAATACACATTAAGATTTTCTGTCGAGTGAACGGTCTCCTTCGCTGACCCGCCCTTTTCCAATATGGTTAACCCTAATTTTTTTTAAAACGTGTTCCGGGTAACTGATTGAGATAATTTTCTAAGCTATATTTTTACCATTTAATTTATTAAAAGATTGTTAGGAATATTGTGTGTAATGGTGTATTTGCGTTATGAAACTATTAGATAAACGTATAACGATTTCATTACTAATACCGTAAGTACAGTCAATTGAAACCGTTAGATATTTACATTTTCTTTTCGTTATTTAATTCATACATTTTCAGTAAACTGAATTTAACCAGGACGTTTCCTTAAGTACCTCAAGTTTTAGTAATTATGTCTAACCGCACCCCGCTGTTTTATAACAGTTAAATGACTTTTACATTTGCTGATTCTTGCCTTGGGTCGCGACGTGATAATTTATAAGCTTTTTCAAACCGACGACAGCTTTGTGACTTTTTTTTTGATATTGTTATACTTTTTTGCGAATAAAAGTTGCTTTCTGATCCTGGTAGCACTAAAACATTTTTTAGCCCTCTAATTTCGGTCTCTTACTCTACGTTTTGGAGCAGGTAGAAGTAGTGTCCTATCCACATTTGGGAAAGAGTTCGCGGTCTACCTATTACCCATTGATGCCCTGAATCGGCGAGGCCACGCGAAATACGGTAAGCCTACATTGCCATGAACCCACCGGGAGGCATCAAAACGTTGGCGTATCGTCAGTAAAGCACAAATTTCTTAATGTCTTATAAAATATATTTTAACAGAATATATCACTTCAAATTTATTTTTTATTTTTACCGCCTTTTGCAGTCTACTATTCTGCCGTGCTTGTGATATACACAGTAAGTGCCTTGAGGACAGTTTAGAGAAAAACGCGCTTAAAGTTTTTTTCTTTATTTTTAGCATATTTTTTTTTTTCTCATGGTGGAAACCAAACAATTTACGGGCTGACCCCCCTAGGCTGGGCCCCTAAAGGGGCTCAGTCTAGGGAGAGTGTGGTGACTCCCCGACGAGAAGCGCCGGGACTACCCACTAAAACCACAATGGTGTTCCTCTCTCCGATCCCATTGAATGGCAGGGTCACGGGAACTACGTTAGTATACTGCCGTGACCCCACCTGAGCTGGCCCGCCGATGCAGGCCCCGTCCCTCGCATGCATCCATCTGCATACATCATAATTTGTCCTCATACATCCTCTTTCATACTACGTGCGGAAAAGAACGACGTAGTCTACTAACGCTACGAGAGGCGCACGCGGAACACGTGCGCCGCCTCTCGGGCCTAGCGGACGGCGGGCAGTCAAAAACAAAAAACAGGCCCGACGCCCGCTGGCGTGTACTCACGGTGGCCGGAGATCGTTGAGCGCCCTTCCGTGACGACGCCCGGTTCTGCGGGTGGAGACAGGTCGCGTGGGCTCCCTATCCGGCTCCGCCGCCTCCTTGATCGACATCACCGTTTCATAAAAGGAGGCGGCGGCGTCCCAACACATCTTGCTCCGGACCATGGAACGAATCAAGGTCCGAAGCGAGAGTTCGACCACTCCTATCGCCGCGACTAGGTCCCGGCGCTGCGATGCCCAAGCAGGGCATTCCGC
The DNA here is from genome assembly GCA_944739405.2 of Euclidia mi. Lineage (NCBI taxonomy): Eukaryota > Metazoa > Arthropoda > Insecta > Lepidoptera > Erebidae > Euclidia > Euclidia mi. Next base: position 38,634,631 of record OX123185.2, on the reverse strand, counting down.
CAAGGTGTGCGGCGCCGTGTCCTCTACTGGGTCACGGCGATCTCCGCAGTATTTTTTTTTTTAGCATATCTGCCTCAATCTTGATTAAATCTAAGTTCTTACAAATGTATACCGTAAATATAGGCATGCTTTATAGGTGTTCTATTTTATTTTTTAATTACATGTTTACATGTAATAAATGTGTTGTAAATCTTAAAAATATATTTATGTTAAGGCGCTGTCCTAAGCGACTGTGTTGGTAAATGAGGGGGTGAAGCAGGGGAGGTGAAGGGCGCTTAGCTCCGTCTACTGCGGGGCGCCCCCCTTCATTCTCGTCGTGTGCGGCCGTATTCTGGCGACATCCGTATTCCAATATTTCAAAATCACAAGCAAAACGTTTTAGCATATTGAATTGAGATACTGATATTAAAATTTATATTACATAAATCAATCAGTTTGTACAATATAGGCATAGCGCAATTTTTGTTCTCAGTGGAGCCATGAGCAAAACTGGTTTACATTAGTCGTTATAGGTATTAATTTTTTTTTGACGAAATTGTTGTTGACTAAAGTAGATAAATACCTACATGCCGTAAGATGATAAAAATAATTAAGTCAGTTCCATATATGGAGGCCCTAATTATTTTTGTTTTGTTTTTGTATAAAAATGGTGAAGCAGTTCATAAAATACCTACATCTAATTCCATTCCTGCCAGTTTTCAAATCTGTTTTGCAATAAATTGGCTGTTACATACAGACGGACAGACAGACAGACATGGCGAATCTATAAGGGTTCCTACAATATATAAAAAAACTACCTAGGTATATAATACTATCCTACAAAACATAAATGGCTTTTACAGTTTTTGGCTATGGTACCCTAAAAACCACAATACTACCCTACTAAGCGCAAAAGCCCTATCTCAACTAAAGCGAGTTACGAAATAATTGAAGTTTAGTAAAAGTTGATTTATTTTATTTATTTATGGATGTTTTATTGTTATTATAGATATAATTATTATGGTAAAGGTTTCGAAATACGTAGGGGGAGGGGAGGTCTCTAAATCCGCCCTCACCATTTTCACTTGCCGGAAATACTTGGTTTCCTCTAAAAAAAATATCTCCAAACATCGGTGTGTATGGCACTGTCAACTTCCACATTCTTCACACTAGTTTATTAAACTAAGGTTGACGGAGCCCTGCTTCGCAGGGTTCCTATTTTCGAACTAACATAACCTATTTAGTTACTTATTACAGTCGCACCTAACCCTAGGCACTCGAAAGCAATGACGCACAAATTTGACATTAGCTGTCAATATGATCATTCCAAGATGGCGGGTTTGCGTTTCGTTTCACGTTTTTCACATAAAACCTAAAAATGACATTTGTAAAACTGTACTAAAGTATAAAAACTACTACTAAGAATTTTTGGAAATTGTTTAAAAATATTTTGACGCAACTCCGGCAGCCAAAATTATGTACTTTTAGGGGATTAAAACTAACTCCCTTAAGCCCCCTACACCACCAATACCCTCAAAATCAGGCGACTCGTTTTGAAACCCAACCCAAATTATAGAATTCAAATTTGAGTTACTGCTTTTTCGTTGGCTCTCCTCATACATGTTTGTATGGAAAAATATAAAAAAATCTTTCGCTTAAAATATGTGTTGTTTCAAAGAAAATAAATAATAAAAAATATTTATTTATCATTTACTAACGAAATACAGAGTTTACAGCTCATCAAAAGTTAGCTGTCTGTTACAACCCGGCAGGTTTTCTTTATTCTCATCGAAAGTTAAAGGCAGTGTGTGAGGTGATTAGGCTTCAATACTTATTATTTGCTGTTGTTCACGAGGCACATTTTCATTTACTTTCCTTTTAAGGCTTGGTATTGTAGAAACTTCAAGCACTGATGAAACATTTTCCTCTCCGTGATTTTGCAATGCCATCCCTTGAGCTCGACGAGAATCAACAATTTCAGGCAACTGCCAGTTCATATAAAACGCCACAAGCTTTCTTTCTATCATTTCTATTTTAGGGGTTTACTTTCGCCACTCCACACAGCAAATAAACATTTTTGTTTGCGTGTAACGTGGCGTTGCCCCTGAATTTGGTAATAACAATTACAATATTTGTTAAGACTAGTCAGTTAACTTATTTATCATGTTTCCATATTTGTATTTTATTTGCTCTTATACTATTCTCCAGGCCATTCTTATAGGCAACTATAGAACATTAAATTTCTACAATCGTGTATGGACCTATTAATCCATCTGGCGTGGCACCAATAAACTGATAATCCACAAAGCTCGATTGTTAAATTTTCTTGCTTCGCCAGTTGTTGCAAAGCTAGTGGTTCATTTTAGACTCCATGCGCAACTGTTTTTACATTGCAAATATTTTATTAGTACAAAATAATTTTTACTAAGTTGGCTTTACTGCTGTTATCTCTTCTTTTTACCACTATACCAAAATTTGAATCTGTCAACATATTCTTACGCAATTCGAACCAGTCACTGCTATCCCTCGTGTATTATATATATATATATTGCTTATCACTCTTGAACAAATCGTGTTAGGAATTACTGCAGTCAAATGTGTGTAAGACGTTGCTAAACAGTAACTTTAACTTCACTGTAATTACAATAAAGATAATTAGTTAGATACTTTATTATTAAAAAAAATACTATAACTTGGGTTATAGCAAACAGAGAAGTCACCTACTTACTTATAAATGATTGATTTTAGAAATTAAAAAGATTTATTTGTTTATTTTATTTTAAAACTTCATATACATACACAATGTATACAGGCGGACTTAATGCCATAAGCATTATCTCCCAGTCTACCTTAAAGTGGTGCAGAGAGAAATGAAGTAGGTGTAATATATGACTAACTAAAATGAATTTAAACAACCAAAATTACTTAGATTTTTAGGTACATACAAACAAATAAACATTATTTTATATATATACTTAACAAATAACACATAAATTCAAATTATACACAAATACATATCCAAATTATAAACCTACATACAAATATACAAGCATAGTACATAAATAATTATATATACCCATATACATGTAGTATATATATATATACTAATAAATATGTATAAATATATTATATTAATTTGAAATATATAGATATTAGTAAAACTTAGATTATTCATTAACTATTAGGTACATCCTAATAGTTAATGAATAATGAACATTCGTTACCGCTTGTGTGCGGACTGCGGAGCGCCATATTAGCACTGTTTATTGTTCGCCGTGGCGGCATCTTAGCGCTCCAGGCGCTCTGACAAGCTAATGAATTTGCAATATAGACGGTACATAAAATGATTCGATTTTATGTTATTACTCTTTCAAACATTGAAAACTGTGGCAGCTATGTATTGTGAGAATAATTTATATAATTATATTATGCATAATCGCTAATGTATAACATAGTCAGTCATAAAAGACTCTTATGAAAATAATTTGTGTAAAAATGTTTCATATTTCATAATCACTTGGCCATGGATGAATTTCTATTTTATTACGACCCTTTCTTGTACAAATCCTTCGTAGAAATTTATTTCTCTAATTGTCTATATTTTATTCTTCTAATTATATATTTATAAGCACAGAAACAATAACACATTAAACGCAACAAGAATATAAACTTAGGTCCTAATTATATGTGCTCATAGTCACATGAAAAACCTATTTGTTTAAAAGTATTCAGTCTATAACATAAAACATGAAATTACGAACTCAAATCGGAGTATTATTAACAAACAGGTTTACGTAAAATTTCCTGCAGCGGAGACGCAAGCGACATGACCTATCTCTCACAGGGCTAATAGCCGAATGATGAGGTCTGGGCGGGGCGTAAACTAGCATTTAACACTAAAGCTGCTCGTTATATTACATAGCAGAAAAAAACGCCGTTTACAAAATATAGCAGAAGCAGTATGCTTTTTATTTCCACTCCGATCTGCTATGCTATCCGTTTTTAATGTTTTTATCATAGATTATACAGATATACTGGTTTTTATATTTTGACGAAGGTTACTTGAGTATAGACAAGTAACGCCATCTATGCGAAAATGCGATATTAATACCATCTGATGGCATAATATAGTGAAATTATGATCGATGTTACCTGTTAGTTTTATTGCGTCACCACAAGATGTCATCGTGTCTTGTATATTTATATTAATCAACTTTTGCTTCATTAAAATAAGAGCGAAAATCAAATGTATACTGATTACATACTGTCATGTTGCTCGCTCTTTCTTTCACACAGTTTCAGATTTGCTATCTCTATCAAATGTAGCAAAACGAAAAAGCGCAAGTACTTAAAAAGCGCAGGCGCAGATAAAAAGCATTTCAAAAGCGCAGTTCGTTTTCGGTTCTGTTGTCAGCGTGCTGTGTTACAAATTTGTGTTATAGCTCTCGCGCATTTCTTTTTGAACTTTTGACTGTTTATTTTTATGTCTGTTATGTCGCGTGTATATATACATATACATGGTTAAAAGTTGTTAGTTACTTGTAAATATTTAGTTTAAGTGTAATATAGTTAGTCAATACAGAATAATAGTTGTAAATATGCCTAAAGTTGGACAAGTGTGGAACCATTTTGATGTTTGTTGTACGAAGTTGTGGGCAAAAGCTAGTTTCTATATAAATCATAATCCGCGCTAGATCCAACGATATAACACTCCGTTGCACGCAAATAAAAAGCATGCCGTTAAAACGTCAAAAACGTAACGAAATCGAACGCTGTTGCATTCTGCTACAATGTGTGTTACTAACATATTATAGCATAAAAAATAGTCTGCTCTTAATTTATAGCATAACGTTGAAACGCGTTTTTGGTTTATAGCCGTTGTGAACATGCCTATTTAACACTCAGTACACCGCTTATGCTAATAAGGTTCAAATTGCCGAAGCGTTTGATATTGATCGGATCAACCGAGCGTCAAAATCATAGACGTTTGGCTGATTTTATTTAATTTTACAAAATATACACGTATAATACGAAAATAAGGTATTTCTTTAGTTCATTAGGTTTCCTACAATATTATTAAATAAAATATGATAGCTTACGATCAAAATATTGCAAACAGTGAGACGAAAGATTATTTTCTGCCTCGTTTTTGTGATTTTTTTACCGTGATTCTATTTTACATACATGAAAAATTCTTTCAAAAGTCTTTTGTTCAGACTTTTGACTATAAGCTCTATTTTTTGCAAGTTTGTTGTATGTACCGTTATAGCTAGTTGCGCGACGAAAAATTAGGTGTTTCACGGCTCCTGAGGTATAACAGTGCCTTAAGTAATGAACAAAATAAATAAAAACATTTTCTTATTATTACTACAGTAAGTGTGTGACTTCCTGTAACTATCTTTAGTTCTAGGTACATACTGTAAAAATAATTAATAATTATGAAATAAGATAAATGTTTAAATAGAATCATAAATCTGATATTTTTTGCTTACAGTAACTTAGGCACGTACTGTAATTATAGCTAAAAGAAATATGTAAAATTACAGCATCCCTCATATAGCACCGACACCAATTCAAATTACATTTTTCTTAATTATTTGTAAGAAAATGAAACATAACTGATGTTATGTAATCACTAACTTTGTGAAACTAGAAAATTTTAAAATCAGTTCTATTATTTGATTATTTATAGCATTAAAAATGGCTTAACGTAACAAAGGTAATCATTCGTATTTGTACAAAACTTCTTAGTACATGAAACAATATTACACAAACTAAGCACTATCTCTAAAACATAACACGTTTAATAGTTTCTCCTTAAAACTCTTATTAAACTATTAGTTGTAGGTACTTCTTTGTACACAATAAAAAACATAAAAAGACAAAGGCACTTTTATTTCTGATAAGACTTATTTACCTCTCAGAACGAGAAAAAATATTAAAATCTTCATAATTATAAATTATGAGATCTTAGTTACACTAACTAAAACAAATCAGTCTTACAAATTATTCTTCATCAGTCCTATCATTGACTAAATTCGTTTTATAACCTATTTGTAGAAGTTTAAAAATATTAAAAGTGTTTTACATTACTTGTAAAATGTAGAAATATATTATCCAAAGTTCCAATAAGAAAGTTGACGGGTTGTCTATTGTTTACCCGAAGATTATACAGGGTGTAAAAAGACCCTTAACGAAAACTGAAATCCCATGTTGTACCAATCACTACGAACATTTTTTACCTCAGCACCATACCTGGGAAATTACTGGTTCAGGAGATATCGAGGCTCAAAGTTAGTATGGCATTTTTCTAATAAGGTATAAAATCGATGCATTTACCCCGCCAATATGTTCTTCAGATGCTCTATGACCCCATGGATAAGTAGGTATTTCGAGCATTGCACGCGCGACCTATTAATTGCGGTTTAAAAAATGTGAAGACTTAAAAAAAACATCGTTTCCCAGGTATTATTTTTGGTTAGTATGACTTGGCATGATGTCCACAACGAGTAGACTTCGGCTTGGTGATGGGTCTTGTGACATTTTGTATACCATAATCATCATATTGCCGAATTTCATTTGCCCGAATGTGTTGCTTGCTCTAAAAGACATATGACATACTTTTAATTGCCCGAAACTTAGATACCATAAGATACGAGTGCCATACGTATTGTTTTTCATATTTTTAATTGCCATAATAATTATTAGACATAATATTTAAACGCCATAATGAATATTAGACATAATATTTAAATGGGTACGTATCAAAATCCCGAATTTTAAAATACTGATGGACTACATCCTGATAATTGAAACGCCGAATGGTTGTTTGTTCGAAAGTTTAAAATCCCGAAAAATAAATTAAATATTATTATCAACAGCCAGTGCCTGGGGTTAGGTGCGACGAACTAAACGCCTTAAAAATCTTAAAATATATAGATACAGTAAGTAACGCATTTACCTTATTTGTTCTAGACAAGCCTACACATAATATGAGGTATTCCTAAACATAATCCCAGTAAGTATACTTGCTGTTTATTACTTTTACAGATACAATTAATAATTTTAATACGCTGTTTTATTATACATACAGTAAGTTCCACTTGCGGTTGTTATGCTAAGGTCATGCAATAGTATGTTTTATTCCAATTACTTAATATAGTAACGACAAGTGCCACTTACTGTTAATATGTTGAAGTCGTACTTGGTGTAATAAAATCGTAACTTTATAATATTCATAGTAAGTTTGCTTACTGTAGTAAAACCTAGGTAATTGACTAACTTTATGCAAAAATCAACCGTATATGCCCATACTGCATTCATAATAAGTGCACCTTGGCGTCTATCGTGTCTTACTGTAATTATGCTTAATCTTATTTCTTTATGTAAGCCACATTTTCAAATTCTGAATATACACAATTGTAGATCTCGATCTCAACTTTCAGAATATGTACTTAACTCAATATCGACAAAAATGTGACTTACTGTGATTATCGTATGGGTGTATTAGGAGAAGCTTAAGTATTAGACTTAAGCTTCTCCTAATTCAGTTCACTGTCGCACTGTGGCTCAAAAGGAGGATTTTTTCTTCTATGAGGATTCGATTGCAACCTTTCAGTCTCTTCATAAAGGTACTATTTGTATTGATTCGTGTATATTCGTTAGTTACTAATTACGAAACCCCGAAAAGAAACAGGGAAATGACAATTCGTATTTTACATTCAATTAGACATAAATGACAGATACCAGATGTATACACATAATACGTTTCAACGATTTATTTTGTAACCTACAATATAGCAATAATATCCATTAGGAAATTTCGATCAGGTTGAATTATAGTCAAAGAAAGAACGCAAAGGTTCTCGCTACCGTGTGATTAATGCCGTATCTTCAGGTACTAGACCACGTAATTAATGATTGTTTACTACTCGACTACACTAACTTTTGCAAACAGCTTGGAGATTTTGTCCGTGCTCGAAAGTGTAATTTTATTTGAGTACAAGTAAACCGATTGTGAAGTCTTTATTTCTTTTGGGCTCAGGTAAGTTTAAGATTAATTTATTTGTAACCGTTCTCTTGATTCTAAACACGAAAGTATTTCTCACTGTTACTGTCTGCCAACAGAATTGAACTTGAATAAATTTCGAAGATGAAAAGTGCGTCGCAACGTAGAACTTCAGCGGCCACCTTGTTAATTCATCACATGAGAGGGTTAATCCAAATCCACGTGGACGAGGCCACCGATTCAAATGAACTGATAAAAACATTGATATAAACAATCGCTTCTATTGACTTTTATGCCTCATACCCTTGTATTTATTGATTTTAATAAATACTTGCACAAACCACAGCATTGGGTGCAAAAGCTAGGTAGAATTTGCGGTTCTTAGAATAATTGATTGTCGCTCGCCTCACGTTGAATACTTTTAAAAATGCTAATGTACATAATGACATCAATTACGGTTACGAGAAAAAAAGAATGTGGTAGCACAACTTTATTGATTGTAAGGTTAGGTTCTTTGAAATAACAGTGGGTGTTATGCGAGCTATGTTTTATCATGTTACATAGAAATAGGACTTCAGATTTAGATAGGTTTGTCTATTTAATTTAGATTGTAAGTGAATTAGGTATGACAACTGATGTTGCACTGGCATAGAGGTATTTTTAGCAAAAGTTTTCTGTTGTTCTCCCTATTATATAATTCAGCTTTATTACTAACTAGAGGACGCCAGCAGCTACGCCTGCATTTTTTTTAAATTTACCCGTTTTGGCCGATCCCGCGGGAATTTTGGGAAATCCCTTCTTAGTGCATCCCTACGGTCCCCAAGGAACATACAGGCCAAATTTCAGCTTCCTGCGCCCAATAGTTTCGGCTGTAGCGTGTCTGTCAGTCAGTCAGTAACGCAAGGATTTTATATATTAAAATAATTTTTGACACAATGTACTACAACATTGTTAACTATAAGGCAATTACATTTTGTAATGTATTCAAATTTAATTGTCTGTTGGTATCTGTCAGTTTTTGATTCAGACGTAGAATTAAACGAAATTTGCGAAACATTTTCTTTTTGTTATTATAAATAGCTTTAATATTAGTAGAATAATAATCATGACATGTGGTTGTACCTATCTGTGCCCTGTTAAAACACGAGGAGGCAAGGAAACAACTATTAGCGATATCTTACATTTTAAACACACCTTTATAATATTATTTTTATTGTGTATATTTCCCCGATTTCATCCAAGATTTTCACTTTGGAGACCGGAGGCATATTTCAAGAAATTTCATTTTTCAATTTCAAGCCACAAAGTCTTTTGGTATCAAATAGAAGTCTGGAGTCCGCCTAGATATATACTTTAAAATTGTGTTATATTTTAAAACACCATTTTAAATTATTTGAAAATACTTGAAAATGTGGACCACATTTTAGTTTGTTTTTTTTTTTAATTTTTGTCATTAATCACTGTGCAGTGGGCTGAACTTACTGCCGCGCTGCAATACCATGTACATTTAAATACAATTTCCTTATATTCAACAGTGATGATTTGTCTGGTCTATCGAATTCGATGGTTAACCGGCATCAGTATTTGAACAATGGTGAATTTGTCCCACAAATGCATTGTTTCGTGGAATACCACATGGTCATTCGTCGTGGCCTATTTAACTACGCTCTGTACACCGTCCTAAAATTACCTGTGCAGAAAATTGTTACCTTCATTACGTTCCATTCAAATGTATATTCTAAATCATGAACACACAACATAATTTTATAGGTAGTAGGGCCATGCTGATTTCAGCACGAATGGGTCAGCTCGACCGGGGCGGTACTACCCTCTCACAGAAGATCAACGTAAAGTAGCAGTACTTTTCTGCTGCGTTTCGCTTGGTGAGTGAGAGTGCCGGAGGCCCAGTCCCTCCTTCCCATTCTCTCTTCCTTTCCTTTGGGGATGGCAGTGCGAGTGTGAAGGATTAGGTGAGGGGCGGTTACCGCAGCATACGTTGGACCAGTGAAGTATTAGTGGAGTCATTGTGTGGGTAGTGGGGGTCAACCCGCCGGCCAGGGAGACCCTTAGAAATGGTGGTGCTGCTGGCCGCCCGCGGTATAGTATAGGGGCCCAACTGGGACTAACCATCTCAGGAGACTGCCCCACCAGGCCGCGCACAATCTCGGAGTGGCTCGTCGTGCCGGTTGGTGACCGGATGGTGGGACCCGGCGACCACTTCCGGGAGAGTACGGGGGCCCTTCCGTACGGCGGATCGGCCACTGCTATTCCGCACAGTCCAATGACGAAACAATACTCCACGCTTTGTCACGCGCTGCTGCGGTGATTGCCACCTCTTTTCACGCCCCTCCTTTCTTCTTCCACTCCACTATGGCAGCAAGCATTTATAACGGTCACACAGCGGCGTCAACCTTTCCCACCCACACGCTACTTGAGGTGGAGTTCGCCAACATCCGCGGACTCCATTCAAACCTCAAAGCCGTCCACCACCATCTCGAGACGGCAAGGCCGGCCATGCTTTTTCTGACGGAGACTCAAATAAGCCGCCCTGCCGACACGACTTATCTGCAATACCCCGGCTATGCCCTTGAAGAGAACAAAAGCCGGAGTATGCTTGTTCGTCAGGGCGGATATTTGCTGTCGTCGTTTACGCTGCATAGGGGACCCCTCCTTTTCCGTCCTGTGGATACACGTAAATCTGGGTTCATTAGCCCGGATTTACGTGTGTCTATACCGTTCCCATACTGGAGATGCCGAGACAACTCGACTTTTTGATTACCTGAGTCAGGCGGCAGATGATGCGCAGGAACAGTTTCCGACCGCTGAGTTGGTCTTTTTGGGAGATTTTAATGCCCACCATGGTTGGGCTCTCCCAAAACAGACCACGTAGGAAGGGCTGCTCACGCATTCGCTCTCACGCATGACCTGCCCAGCTGGTACTCCAGCTCACCAGGATACCAGATATTCAGGGTCAAGCGCCCTCTTTGCTGGACCTTCTGCTGACGAGTCATCCAGACCAGTACAGTGTGTCGGTTCAAGTCCCATTGGGATCCTCCGACCACTGTTTGGTCTGCACTTCAGTGCCAACCGCTGCGCCTTCACAACATGTGGACGTAAAGCGACGCTTATGGCACTACTCGTCAGCAGATTGGGATGGCCTGCGCAGTTATTACGTGTCCATTCCGTGGTCACAGCGTTGCTTTGGTGGGAGGGATCCTTCGGAGAGTGCGTTTGCTGTTGCTGGGGAAATTCTGTTAGGTATGGAATATTATATTCCATCCACTTTTGTCACCAGCAACAGCAGACTCCGGCCCTGGTTCGATCGCGAGTGCGCCGATGCTGTTAAACAAAAACAGTCGGCGTACCGTGCTTGGATCAGGGCTCGGTCTCGTCGCGATCCGAGTGTCCATCTCATCAAAGCGGCCTAAAACAGAGCTACTAAGGTCTGCAAGAGGGCATACGTCAGAGCGGATGCACAGCGCGTTGCACGGTTTGGCCAAGAACGTCTGTCGCACCCTACGGAAAGCCGTGGATACTGGCGGCTGGCCAAAGCCGTGCAATCCAATTTCTGCCAGTCTTCGCTGCCACCGTTGCGATGCTCTGATGGATCACTGGCTCATGGGCCGCAAGAGAAAGCTGACTTGCTTGTCAATCTCTTTGCGGCCAACTCCCGAATCGATGACCGTAGTTCGCAGCCGATCTATAAACCACTGCGGCCACTCCATTTCTGATGTTCGCATCAGGCAATGCGATGTTCGCGCGATACTGCGGTCTCTCGATGTCCGGAAAGTCAGTGGTCCCGACGGTATCCCAGCGGTTGTTCTTAAGAAATGTGCAGCCGAGTTGTCTCCAACGCTTACACGCCTGTATCGCCTGTCTTACTCCTCTGGCGTCGTGCCGCAGGCTTGGAAGGAGGCGAACGTACAACCGATTCCGAAAAAGGGGGATCGTTCTGATCCAGCTAACTATCGACCCATAGCCATCACCCCTATTCTCTGCAAGGTATTCGAACGGATTATCAACACCCAACTCGTTCGCTACATAGAAGATCGCTCTCTTATCAATGATCCAGACCGAAACGATCAACGGGCGATCTTCTAGCGTATGTCACTCACCTTTGGGGCGAGGCTATGGACAGGCACGGGGAGTCGTTGGCTATCAGCCTCGACATCTCCAAAGCCTTCGATAGAGTCTGGCATCGTGCGCTTCTTTCCAAGCTTCCGGCTTACGGCTTGCCACCTCAATTGTGCAACTGGGTTGCTAGCTTCCTGCATGAACGACGTGTTCGAGTTATTTGCGAAGGTCTAAATTCAAAGTTTATGCAAGTAAATGCTGGTCTGCCCCAGGGATCCGTCTTATCGCCCACACTTTTTCTTCTGCATATCAATGATATGCTTACTTTTGGGAGCATACATTGCTTTGCAGATGACAGTACCGTGCATGGGCGGTATCTCGGCCATCCTGCGGCTAAGCAGGCCGACATTGAGGAAAATAGGCGAAAACTTGTCGCTGAGCTTGACCAGGTTTTGAACAGCATCTCGAATTGGGGTGCTGAAAACATAGTCAAGTTCAACGCCAAGAAGACACAGGTATGCGCATTTTCAGCAAAGTTATCTCATCCTTTCCATTCCCCAACCTTCTTTTCTGGACACTCCACTACCGATACAGGACAGTCTAAATATACTTGGTATGGACATACGCCGCAATCTCAACCAGAGAAACTACATTGAGGGTGTCATTAAATCGGCATCTCGAAAAGTCGGAGTCCTGAACAGAGTGAGGAGGTTTTTCACGCCGGAGCAGCTGTGTCTATTATACAAGACACAGGTTCGCCCCTGCGTGGAATACTGCTCTCATCTCTGGAACGGCTCCGCTCAGTACCTGCTAGATGCCCTTGATAGGTTGCAGCGGCGTGCTGTCCGTATCATAGGTGACCTTGTGGCTACTAAGACCCTTGAATCTCTGCAATTACGCAGGGACGTAGCCTCAATGGCTGTCTTTTACCGATTGTATCACGGTGAGTGTTCAGAAGAACTCTTTCAACTCATCCCACCCTCTCCTTTCCTATCCCGAACAACACGTGCCGGGTTAAGGTGCCACCCTTATACGGTAGATCAGATACCGTCACGTACGAAAAGGTTCGGTACATCTTTGCCGTACCATAAAGATGTGGAACTCACTGCCAGCTCACGTGTTTCCTTCCTCCCTTGATCCTGGGTCCTTTAAGCGGAGCGTGAAAAAGCATCTCTCAAGGCCGTCAAAGTGAGGGCCGTCATGTCACATTGCTTAACCAACAATTGGGGATGGTGGCCTTCCTAATAGGACTTCACTGTCAGCTTACCATCAGGCAGCGTAAAGTCAATTTGACAGGTATTTTTTTAATAAAAAAAAAACAAAAGGCTTATGATCAACTGCAATGAACTATGATTAAACTAAGCCTTATTTTATCAAATTACGTATTCTATTAATATTATTAGTGAAACTAAGGGTTTATGGGGATAGATGTCTGGCTAGACGGTTAATACACTTTCACGAAAACTCTGAATGGATTTTGGTAATCTTTCATTAACGTTTGCAAACTTATTCATAAGAATAATATACGCTATCTTAAGCCGCGATTGTTGACATCCAAGAGACCAGAGTGACAGATGGTATTTAGCTCCGCTATGAAGTGTAGTCCGTGCACAGTTATTTTACCTCTAGCTGTTAGATTGGCCAACCTGGGCGTTGTGTTGCTATATTTAGTATATAATACTCCTATTTTCAATATACAGGATTGTTGAAAATGTACCTATTTTTTATTGCCTACGCGATTGTATTAAATATTTGAAAGTAATGTTTGTAACAAAACCTCTTGATATCGGCATGGCTATAAGCATGAACATTAATTTTCTACGAAATAACTAATTTCCTATGAAGATAAAAAGTTAAAATGTTGTCTATTTAATATACAAAGAAAAACGCATCATAATTACGTCAATGTGAGGCTTTAATTATCAAATACAAAAACTGCACATTTAATTTTCATATTTATTTTGAATAAGAATGATCCATGCGGACTGCCAATAATGATGATTCGTAACTGCTGTCAGATTCTCGGACTTCCAATGATGATTCGTAACTGCTGTCAGATTCCGTATCAGACTCATAATTTATTTAATTATATTATGAACCTGTCCATTTCAGCATCCACACGAAGCTTGTCTACAATGTGGCGCACATGTTTGCATTGTTTTTCCAGTCTGCTGCAGTGATAGATTGAAAAGCTTCTTCAGCTAAATTCACAATGCTGTTTGCCTCTTGTCCTACATTTTTGCTTGCGACTCGCCTTTTAATGAGACTCCAAATAAATTCAATTGCGTTTAGCTCGCAGTGGTATGGCGGTAATCTAACCACTTTGTGGCCATGAGCTTCAAGCATTTGATCAGCTTCATATATTGGAGCTCCTTTATGGTCTTTTATAATTTCATACAGTTGAGCTTTCACCATGATAGGCAGATGGTGGTTTTTTCAGATAAGCTTGAAACAAGAAAATAGTCTTAAGAGAGAACCAACATTGCAAAGAGATGGAAAACTTGAAACTAATACTTTATCTGGCCAGCGTGATTTAGTAGGCCAATACCTCTTTTTTTGTAAAGGCCTAGCAGTGACCTGCAAGAGGCTGTTATGATATGACAGATTCAAATTAGAATCACACAAGGATGCTTACAATAATTAACAATAACGATGAAGTAATGCATATACAACACAATAGTAGTTTCCCACATCAAATCAAAGCTGGCGTGACAGAAATTAGATTACACTCTAGTTTCCACTAAAATTGGGTAAAATGTTATGCACCGGTAACCCTATTTTACATACCTGTCATCACAGAGTATCTTTGTATAGTTCTTCCAACATAAAGAAAACAAACACCGACATTTGTCAGAGGTAAAATAATTGTGAACGGACTGTACAATTATTACTGTAGTATTAAATCATTTTATTTCACAGGTCTTTGATCACTAATATTTCACTAGCTGTTTGAAATAGAATTAGTTTTTATTATAAGTCAAATCGATTAGATCGATTGAGTAACATTTTGTTTAGTCTATTGAAAATTTCTGACAATGGTCACACTGAACTGTCACTACCGTCTTCCCGCGTTGAAAAGTTACCACGTTGTCGACTCGTACGTAAAATAATTGTTCGCCTTTTGAAAAGCACATCATTGTAGCTACGCGAATAAGTAAACCGCTTTGAACGCCGCCTGATCTAGTGCTGGCAACGGTAAATTGATTGTGAACTATTGATTGATATTTGTGAAAATTGTGAATCTGGTATCGACTTCCACGTGCCAACGTGTCCTGAAAACGTCGCGTTTGAAGCTTAATAGCTAAGTATAAGATACTTCATTCATTTATTTTGGCCAATATACTTGTATGAATGTGTCTAATTTAGCTCAAGCCTGACATCAGCCAGGATAGCGGGTAAGTGAAGCACAGTATTGATATTGATTGATTTCAGTTCATCACTGCGCAACGCAGTGCATTGTGTCTGGATCATTGTCTATCGTGGTCAGGTAGATGTATTACATCTTCCACTGCGCACTTCTGATACACCTTCCTGCCTGGCTACGGTAATTCTAGACATAAATTTTTTGATAGCAAGAGCGTGGTTAACTGCCTATATTGTAAACTTACAAGTTTAGCTTAGCCGATGATTGTATCTGAACTCAGATTGGTGTTGTATGAGCTATATATCTCACCTTGTAGACAGTATTGTAGTGTTTGTCAGGTCAGTTATTGTCTAAAATACCTAATATTTAATTGTATAAGTTGACCTAGATAATTTGAAACACATTGTCACATAACCTCAATCAGTAATTGTTGATTTGTATTGTTGGAAAATCTAACTTAAATTTGTTGTTGCATTAATAAGCCAGTTTGTTTGGATACATAACAGCTGTATGTATCAATAAATTTAGTAAATTTAGTTCATTGCATATATTCATAAACATTATAACCAACTTGACCTTGCCACTTGGGCGGGTCACATTGGTAAGCTTTGTTTTGTTATAATATAGATAATATTGCTAGGTAACACTTATTCTGTGCTTACTTACTATTGTATATCTCAAAGAACCACAGCCAGTCTGTCTGTTGCATATAATTCATTAATTAATTTGAAGTTTCAACTTTATTAATTTGTTATAAGTTATAACTTTGATAACTTTTGTGTTTGCTTCAATATACTGAAACCTTTAATTTTGTTGGGCAGTAAATACCTGTCACTTGCCTGCACTTGCAGTAAACAGGCTAATACTTTGTTGGTTTCAAAGAATTGAGAAAAATTAAGTTTTGATTGTTAATATTGTTTAACGCTTGTCCGGGCTCTTTTGAAATTTTGATTATGTCAGCTATCAAGGACTTGCGTGCGGCTGCTGGTGCTATTGCGTCAGATTTGCGCTGGTTTGCCTCAGCCAGTGCTTTAGTGAACCGGCCTGATCGCCAGCAGGCCCTACTTCAAAGGTACGAGCGGATTGACGATCGCCTGGCAAGTGTGGAACAGCAATTCCGCACTTTCAGCACTTGCTGTCTTGAAGTGTCAATCAATGATTTCACCGCTGACCAGCGAAATAAGGTCAGCGAAGACTATGCCCAGGTCTTAGACCTGTATGATGCTCTCTCCAATACTGCGAGACAACTAGTTGCCGATAGGGAAGGGCAACCCGGCCTGAAGCAGGAGCTTCCTAGGTCAGCACCGGGGCTGGTGAGTAGGCTCCCTACTTTGGACCTCCCCCATTTTGATGGCTGCCTAGGAAGCTACCTGGGCTTCATTAACTTGTTCGACAGCCTGGTCAATGACAGGGCTGACCTTCGGCCAGCACAAAAATTGGCATACTTAATGTCGGTTCTGGATGGGGAGGCTAAGGGCCTCATCCAGCATCTGCCCGTGTCTGACGAGGCGTACCAGACGGCTCGGGACCTAATTACCCGTAGGTACCATAATAAGCGTGGCCTCGCCGACACGCACATTGAGCAGATTTTGGGTTTGCCGACGCTCACCTGGGTCTCTGGGTTGCGCACCCAACTGTTGAACCCGCTTTTGGTGGCCATCAACGCACTTAAGTGCCTTGACCTGCCCGTGGACCAATGGTCCTATCTATTGGTGCACATTGTGCTGAAGAAGCTGCCTGCCGACCTGAGGTCGCGTTTTGAACAGCGCTTTGGTGGGGATAGCGCGACCCATCTGCCCCCCTTTGCTGACCTGGAGAAGTTCCTGGAGGATGAGTGCCGGGTCTTGGACAACTCCGGTGGTGACACGCCGGCTAAGTCGCAGCCGCCCAAGGTCAAGGAGCAGGCTCGCGTTCACACCCGAGCCAGTGTTGACCGGCGCCCTCCTCGCTTTGCAGTCACGCAGAGCCCAGTGGAGTGCTCCTACTGCAAGGTCACGGGGCACAGAACGGCCAGTTGTAGGGCATTCTTGGACCTACATGTCGCCTCTCGTAGGCGCATCGCGAATGCCCGCCGCCTTTGCTTCTCTTGCTTGGGGTCCCACTACCAGCGAGACTGCCCAAACTCTCGCCCCTGTCCTCACTGTGGAGGACAGCATTTGGACATTCTTTGTATGAATGCCAGAGAGGTTGGCCGCTTGTCCAATCAGCCGACGCCGCGCACGGGCGGGTGTTTTGAAGGTGGCAGCCGAGGCTCACCGGCGCGTAGCCGAGAGTCGCCTCGCTCAATTGATCGCCACTCACCCCGCTTGGAGAACCGTAGCGTGCGCACGCCTCCTCTCTCTCGCGCACCTGAATGTGCTGTTCAGCGTCACCAGCACCATGACTACCCAGGTATTCCCCTCCTTTGGCGGAGCGTCCCCGCCTTGACTCGCGCCCACCTCGTTTTGGGCGGGTGCGTCACTATGACCCCCCACAGATGGCGCGCGGATCGAGTCATCGCGCCTTTGAGGACTTCAAGCCGCACCCCCATTTTGATTTGCCTGGTCCTGGCCAACGGTCGCCGCCCAGGCAACAATAGGTCATTGACCCCTGCCCTATAACGCCAACCTCCCCCATTGAGACCGTTATCCTACCAACGGTTGCTGTTAGGGTCTGGGGACCCACGGGGACCTCGGTTGTTGTCCGTGCTATATTGGACACAGGTTCACAAGGTTGCATTGTTTCCACTTATTTGGTAGGGCAGGTTAAATTAAATATGGGTTCTTTTTCGAATTGTATACGGGGCATAGGTGACGTAGCCTCTAATGTTGAAGAGCAAGTTAAGGTTTTGTTTGGCCCTGTTGAATCTTCACACCCGAGGATTAAAACCTCGGCTATTGTGCTGAAGAATATTTTGGGTATGCACCCACAGAAACAGCTCCCTGCTGCTGTGGTGAATTTGACATCGGGATTGGAACTGGCAGACCCCAAATTTGACACACCGGGACAAATCGACTTGTTGATTGGCTCTGATGTCCTCGGTGGAATTTTGATTGGTGGGAAAAGGGTCTTGGTGCCAAATGGTTTGACTGCCATCCCGACCATATTTGGATTTGCTTTGATGGGACCTGTACCGAGGGACCCCCCTCCACCCGAACTTGATAATTTGTTGGCTGTAGGCTCCGCTCTCTCTGATGCGGTTCAGAGGTTTTGGGAGGTAGAGGAGCCCCCTCAAGCTGCCCGTTTGAATCCAGAACATGAGGAGTGCGAGCTGTTCTTCCAGAACAACACTGGTCGACTCCGTTCTGGTCGGATTATTACGAGGCTTCCCTTCCTGTCTGTTCGGCCTCCGCTTGGTGAGTCACGACCTTTAGCCGAAAAGAGATTGTTGGCTATGGAGCGTCGCATGGGTCGTGATCCGGAGCTCAGACAGAAGTACATTGAGTTCATGCGAGAATATGAACAATTGGGACACATGTCTGTGTCAAATTTGGATTGGCGTTCGGTGGAGCATTACTTTCTCCCGCATCATGCGGTATTGAAGCCATCGACTGGCAAGCTGCGCACAGTTTTTGATGGTTCTGCGCAGACTTCAACAGGCGTATCCTTGAACCAGTGCTTGCATTCTGGTCCCAAGTTGGTCAAGGACCTTTCTGACGTCATCACCAGCTTCCGACGACATCAGGTTGTCTTTGTGGCCGACATAAAAATGATGTTCAGGCAGACGATTATCCACCCTGATGACCGTCGCTTCCAGCTGATCCTTTGGAGAGAGTCTCCTCGCGATCCCATGGTCGTCTACGAGCTCAATACTAATACGTACGGGTTAAGGTCAAGCCCCTACTTGGCAATACGTTCTCTTTGGGAGCTCGCAGACCGCGAAGGCCTACGTTTCCCAAGAGCCTCCGCCATCTTGAAGGACGATATTTACGTCGATGACATTTGCTCGGGCGCCTCCACAGCGGACGAGGCGATCCTCCTGCGGAACGAATTGATAGGTATTTTGGCCTCCGCTGGTTATGAGTTGCGCAAATGGATTTCCAACTCGCCAGCGCTTTTGGAAGGCTTGCCAGAGGATCATCAGCAAGATCCACATTTGTTTGAGATTGTTGACAACCCCGCCATGATGGCTGTTCTCGGCGTTCAGTACAGACCAGTCCAAGACATCTTTACATATAACGTAGACTTGAAATTGCCGTGTTCTTGGACTAAACGTCTCGTATTGTCTACTGTCGCCAGAACCTTTGATCCGAACGGTTGGATCTGTCCAATTATATTTTGGGCAAAATGCTTCTTGCAGAAGCTTTGGACAGCAGGATTGACCTGGGACGAACCTCTGCACGGCACTCTTGTTGAGGAATGGACCTCTTTTGTATCCTCACTTCCTGCCGTCAACGAGATCTCCTTGCCTCGTCCCATCCTTCCTCCCGGGAAGTACAAGGCCACACTTCACGGGTTTTGTGACGCCTCGGAACGTGGTCACGCCGCCGTGGTGTACTTGCGCACAGTTAGTGCCTCAGGTCAGGTGAGGGTTTCCCTGATCATGGCAAAGAGCAAGGTGGCACCCCTTCGGACATCTCTGACCATTCCAAAATTGGAGCTCTCGGGAGCAGCCCTTCTTGTACGCTTGTTGAACCACGTGTCCAGTACTTTGGGTAAAAGCATTTGCATTAATGGGACCTACGCCTGGACAGACAGCCAAATTGTTCATTGTTGGTTGAAGGCTTCTGTCCACACTTTGGAGGTATTTGTCGCTAATCGCGTTTCCCAAATCCAGAAATCCGAAGTCAAACTTGTTTGGAGACACGTGCCAGGTGACCTCAACCCCGCTGATTGTGCCTCGCGCGGATGCTTGACGCCTAGTTTGATAGGTCATTCGCTGTGGTGGGGTCCGGAATGGTTGAGTCGACCAGAAATTGATTGGCCTCGAATGCCAGTTTTGAATACTTCTAATTTGCCGGGTCTACGAACACTCGCTCTTGAGAAGGTGGAATGCGCCTTCGACCCCGATTTTTTGTTGAATCGCTACAGCTCCCTTGACAAGTTGTTAGGTGTCACTGCTTGGATAAAGCGTTTTGTTTTTAATTTTAGGCACCCACAACAGAAACGACTGACACCGTTTCTCTCACCACAGGAACGACAGGAGTCCCTCACCTTTTGGGTTCGTTCTGTGCAATTGGCGCACTTTGAGAAGGAGATTGCTATCCTCAAGTCAGGGAAATTGAAATTATCGGGCGCTGTATCTAAATTGAACCCCTTTTTGGACGATACGGGTCTCTTGCGCGTTGGAGGGCGTCTCAAGAACGCCAACCTCCCTTACGGAGCACGTCACCCCCTTTTGTTACCTAAGGACGGTCATTTGGTACGCTTGTTGGTAACTGACCGTCACCTTAAAAATTCGCATGCTGGTTGTAATGCGCTGTTGGCCATTTTGCAACGCGAATTTTGGATTTTGTCTGCCCGAAGAATTATTCGGAGTGTAGTCTTTCGCTGCATCCCTTGCTATAAGCTCAAGGCTTCTACCATGCAGCCCTTGATGGGAGACTTACTGGCAGATCGCGTAACTGAGAGCAGGACGTTTGACGGTGTTGGCACGGACTTCGCAGGTCCCTTTTTGGTGAAAACGTCGACACTTCGAAACAGCAAGACTGTTAAGGCCTACTTGTGTGTTTTTGTTTGTCTCTCCACAAAGGCCGTACACTTAGAACTGGTCTCCTCGCTTACGACCGAGGCGTTTGTAGCCACATTTGACAGATTTGTATCCCACAGAGGGATGCCTTCCTTGATCCGTTCTGACTGCGGCACTAACTTCAAGGGCACCTATAATTATTTGAATGATGTTGTTAATTTTCTTGAAACCAACAAAGCTGATATAGGTGATAGGCTTGCCCGACGTGGGATAAATTGGTTGTTTTCCCCACCAAATTGTCCACACTGGGGTGGTATATTTGAGGCCGCCGTAAAATCGGCCAAAACACACTTGCGCAGGACAATCGGTGAATCTGTCCTTACATTTGAGGAACTCGCAACTGTGTTTTGTAAGATCGAGGCCGTTTTGAACTCTCGGCCGTTGTGCCCGATCTCCTCAGATCCGAATGATTTGGAGGCCCTTACGCCGGGCCATTTTTTGATTGGTCGCCCACTTGTCGCCTTGCCTGAGTACCCCTATATTGATACGAGACCTGGTCGTCTCTCGCGTTTTGAATTAGTACGCCAGATTACTCAGAGCTTTTGGAAACGTTGGAACTTGGAATATTTGCACATACTCCAGCAACGCGTTAAGTGGACCGACAAGACCGATCCACCCAAGATTGGTGACCTCGTTTTGATAAAGGAGGCTAACCTTCCGCCACTCAGATGGCGCAGGGGGCGCATCCTTCGTTTGGTAACTGGGGCTGATGGAGTTCCCCGATTTGCTGAGGTCTTGGTGGACGGTTCGATTCTAAGGAGAGCGGTTGCAACATTGTCACGTTTACCAACCGATTAGCGGACCGGTAGGCCGGTCCGGGGCGGGTGGATGTTTGAAATAGAATTAGTTTTTATTATAAGTCAAATCGATTAGATCGATTGAGTAACATTTTGTTTAGTCTATTGAAAATTTCTGACAATGGTCACACTGAACTGTCACTACCGTCTTCCCGCGTTGAAAAGTTACCACGTTGTCGACTCGTACGTAAAATAATTGTTCGCCTTTTGAAAAGCACATCATTGTAGCTACGCGAATAAGTAAACCGCTTTGAACGCCGCCTGATCTAGTGCTGGCAACGGTAAATTGATTGTGAACTATTGATTGATATTTGTGAAAATTGTGAATCTGGTATCGACTTCCACGTGCCAACGTGTCCTGAAAACGTCGCGTTTGAAGCTTAATAGCTAAGTATAAGATACTTCATTCATTTATTTTGGCCAATATACTTGTATGAATGTGTCTAATTTAGCTCAAGCCTGACATCAGCCAGGATAGCGGGTAAGTGAAGCACAGTATTGATATTGATTGATTTCAGTTCATCACTGCGCAACGCAGTGCATTGTGTCTGGATCATTGTCTATCGTGGTCAGGTAGATGTATTACATCTTCCACTGCGCACTTCTGATACACCTTCCTGCCTGGCTACGGTAATTCTAGACACTAGCTATTAATAGCTCAACCATGGCCTTTGCTTGTATTACCTGAAGTGTATCCCAATTTGGTCTTTGTAAAATGACACAACAATAAATTGAATATTGTTCTTGCAATGTTTTGGAATATAAACAATAATAACATTGCGAGGGCCAAAATTCTGAAGCGAGAACAAATACTTTCTCTGCTTAGTAATTTCAGCTAAATATAATATCGGTATGAAATTGTTTGTAAATAACCAAGTTGGATTAAGCACAAACTAGAAACAATAGTTTATGCCTTCCATGTATATTGTTTTAAAGGATCAACAAGTTAAATTATTTTATTTGTAACATCAATAAACAATCAATCATGATGTTTATGATGATCTTAGAATTAACATAAACATAATGTAGGATTTTGTAAAAACATGTAGAATGATATTGTAGAATTATTCGTGGCAGAGAGCCTGGAAGAGCTGAGCGAGATGCTGCACAGCCTAAATGGAGCCTCTCGACGGGTCGGTCTCGGCATGAATTTGGATAAAACCAAGATTATGTTCAACGAACACATTGTGCCGGGACCGGTTTATGTCGACGGATCGATGCTCGAAGTTGTTCAAGAGTATGTCTACCTTGGGCAAGTAGTCCAGTTGGGTTGGGCAGCATTTGGCAAGCTACGTCGAGTTTTCTCTTCGCCCCTACCGCAATGCCTGAAGACCAAAGTCTTCAACCAATGCGTCCTACCTGTTATGAAGTACGGTGCCGAGACGTGGACACTCACAGTGAGACTAGTCCACAAACTAAAAGTCACGCAGCGAGCTATGGAACGGGCTATGCTTGGCGTCTCTTTGAAGGATAAAATCAGAAATGAAGTTATCCGACAAAGAACCAAAGTTACCGACATAGTTCACAGAATCAGTAAGCTCAAGTGGCAGTGGGCTGGCCATATCTGCAGAAGGACTGATGGCCGATGGAGCAAGCGTGTCCTAGAGTGGAGACCACGCCTCGGCAAGCGTAAGGTAGGGCGGCCCCCGGCTAGGTGGACCGACGACCTAAAAAAGGTGGCTGGGATAGACTGGATGCGGAAAGCTGAGGAACGTGTACTGTGGCTCGTGTTGGGAGAGGCCTATGTCCAGCAGTGGACTGCGATAGACTGATTGAGATAAGGAATTTCACTAATGATAAATGTTCAAATGACCCCATGTGTCTAAAAATATATGAGTTGTACTAATATCTGTAAGAGTGTATCTCTTCTATTGCGTCGTTTATTTACAAGTAACTACTTAAAGCATGCCTCCGGGGTCCATTGGATAGCTTAAGTATGCGTCAGCTGATCAGTTAGTTCCGGGTTCAATTCTTGGGTCGAGCATAACAACTAACAACAACGAAATCGCGAAGCCGTGGGCGAATTCTAGTATAAAATGAACATTGACACGTATAAGCGTTTTGTCAATAACTCCAATTACTACAGCCAAATCAGTCACGTCAAATTTGCTTATATTCGTAGTCTAAAGAGGACAATGACAATAGTTTGGTGTTAGGAGAGCAAATATGTACTTTCATTCAAAATCATCGAAATTCAAACAACGGAGGAAGTCATCGCTTGGCGAGAGAAAAGCAAGCGACAACAAAATATTTTTATTGTTTTAGATTTAGCAATTAAATACCTTTATGTCTGCAAAACCAGCTAAAAATGCAAATCCAAATAATATGCGTGATACATTACACAATCTATAATGTATATGAAACAGTAAAACGAACTTATAAAAACACCAAAAAGCAAGTACACAAATAAACAATAGCTAGAAGAGTTGCTTGCCATACAAAATTCTCCTTTGAAGCCATATCGTGGACGCGTCTGTGTGTTTTGATAAGTTGCGTAATTTCAATGGTCTTTTTTCGGTCGTTTGTCTTCACGTTAAGCTGCGCTCGTCCCCTTCTAAGCTTGCACAGCTCAATTTAAAACCGTTCGTTGTAAAGCAATATTTAAAGTTGCTTTCATTTGTGTTACTCAAGTTAAAAGGTTCTGTTGTGTTTGGCCTTGTTTTTAAAGTAGGTATTACAATGCCGTTGATATTTTTGTTGTAACACATTAAAGTTACATTACGTTTGCTTTTAGTGAAAATAAAATAACTAATGGAACTATGACATTAAACATAAATATTTATGACGTTTTCAACTATGACACTTCGAACTACTTATATTAATGGGATCAGTACTTGGTTTGCATTCACTGATAAAATTTATGTGACGGAGCCTTAGTAGTTAGAGCCTGCTGAGCTGCTGCAATTCGTTCGGTGAGTGAGAGCTCCGGAAGCTCAATGTCCCTTTTCTGCACGTTATTTCTTTCCCTCACTGGAATAAAGATGAGTACATTTCAGAGAGAAATCAGAGGACCAGGTAATTCCACTCAAACTTGTAAATCTTAACTGATACATTTGTGGTACTGCGAGTTGTATTCCATTAGGCATACCTCGCTTATCGATCACGGAGGCAAAAATTAACCATTCATCAAGCAAGTGAGATAAGTCAGGATCGTTGCAAATGGCGTTCCGTAGTCTCTGCCTACCCCTTCGGGAAACGAACGTGAGTTTTTTTTTATAGTAATTGGCGGCAAACGAAATGACGGATCGCCTGATGGTAAGCCATTACCGCAGCCCATGGACACAAGCAACACCATAGGAGTCACAAATGCGTTGCCGCCCCTTGGTGTTGGGAAAAGGGATAGGATGAGGAGTGGGATAAGGGGGAAGAAATAGGGAATAGGGCCTCCGGCACTCTCACTCACCGAATGAAACGCAACAGTTTAAGTACTATTACTTTACGTCGATTTTCTGTGAGAGGGTAGTACTTCCTCGGTTGAGCCAGCCCATTCATGCTGAAATCAGCAAGGTTCTACTACCTGCGTACATGAGTCTATGTATGTATGAACGCATTCTTAGCGCATGGATTGATTTTTGTTAATTTTTAAGTTTGAATGGTTTAGAGGCACAATCCCTTTGTGAGTTACGAGCCACTGAAAATGGCGTTGCTGTGGCCGCATACTGGGCTGGTGCCATTTGACATCTGAATCATCGCCTCGAGAAGAAGAGAGCATCAGTTTGGTCCGCCAGAAATTTGAAAGATTAGAAGGTCACTAATTGAATACATGAGTCTTATTCCGGCGTATTTCTCATTTCGACATAACCTTTCTTTATTTTCTATACGACTACTGTTAAATTTGACATGTCAATAAACACAATGTCTAATAAACCCGTTGCATGCCAGTTGTTACTACTGAGATTGTTAGCTTAGTGCTGAATCAAGCTTATGTTTCTTGTTTTAAATATATTCACGTACTGACAAAAGTAAATCTACATAATGCTATATCTTAGTTCTTCCATTGTGTCCAATGCTGTCTATAAATACTAGAAAAATTGACCTATTCTTTCTTAGGAAGGTATATTGAACGTTAAAAAAAACATGTATAAATGATTTTAAGTAATAAATATTAAAAGATTAAAGATAAAATGTATGTTGTGTTTTATTTCTGAAAATATTTTGTTGTTTCCATGAACAAATAACTGTACACTCTGAATTCATATCAAAGCCTCAAAGCAATAAAATAAAAAAAATATAACGGTGATGTTCATGTCTAAGGCAAAATTTTCTTAATGGTACTTTAAATGAATATTTATTTCTCACCTTAAAATATAATGCAGAATAAAGCATTACGATAAAGCAAAGAGTAGCTATATATGTATATATATAGAAGTCTTACAAAACCGCCCTCACTGGCTTAGCGGCTTCCTACAGATTTATCGAGATTATCCTTTTCATTGATGACTATATTGGATTTGAGCAAGATACTCTTAAGTATAAAAAATAGTTATTAATTTGTAACTGATGTTACTCTTACAGTACAATTGACAAAAATATATTAAACATTTCAAATGTGACTTGGAACGAGTTCCGAGCTTATGCTGCTTACTTTATTTTATAAATAAGGTATACTTTTATACCAATCAGGAAATTGCTTGCAATGAAATTGCCCCTATAGTCTCCAATATACATGCCAAATTTTAGTTTTTTACGTCCAATAGTTCTGGCTGTGCGTTGTCTGTCTGTCAGTACGGAAGAATTTCATATATTATTTTACAAATGATTCAGATTTTGTCATAAGTTTTACGCTTTTTAATAACGGCAAGCCTTCGAACATACCGTGTATAAGCGGTAACGCCACACAAGCTAACATTTTTGGTTTAGGTAAATAGGATTATTTATATTTCAAAGTTATATAATTCTATCTTAACATGGCAAATAATAATAAAAAACACGTATAATAATATACCCAAGCAAATAATGATTCTATTTAATTTATCTATACGTTTTATTATATCTATTTTAAAATATCTGACTAGAAAAGTATTTATTCAATTCCACAGCGTAAAGAAGGTAGAAGAACTCGTTACAGTATCAAAACAGTTGTGGTGTTTTGATTCAGTTCGTTTTCCATCTGATGTAATAATAATAATGACGTAATAAACGGGATCCGTCCGCAATGCGAACAGTTTTCTTAGGACATCGGCACAAATTAGATACTATGTACAGAGTGAGAATATTTTCCTAAATGTACCTCTCTTATAATTCACTCCTAATGACAATCATGCTTGAAGCTTATTAGATCTAAATATGATAGCTGGCGTCGAACACATTACCTTATTACATTAGTATGTTATATGACCTATTCATGCGCAAATTTTACGATTTCACGAGTACGGTAATAATATTCGACTGTGTCAGTGTATAATAAGGCTTATTAAAAATGGCTGAAATAGACATTCAACAATCAAATCTTTGGGCCTTGATTTTAACCAGTGGATATTGTAATAAAATAACACAAGGAATCATCATATTCGTCGTCGTCCTCTTTGGCCTAGGAGTTCAGAGCTCACTTTCTGCTATATTCAGATTCGACACAACCCTTTCACAGAGTGACTGCCGTCTAAACGCCGCAACCTAAAGGGATAGCCATATTAGAAAAGTGTCGATAAACCTACTCAAGGATATGGGGAGTCATACTCTTGTCTATAACGACTGTCAAGGATCTTCGTGACAGTCTGGTCCAACAAGTTAATAATTATACTCTCCGAGGTAAGGGACAGCCGATATTTAACAGTTCAATACGTACATAACTCCCAAAAATCGAAAGTGTACGCTGTGGGCTTAAGCCCGATACCCTCTGCATGTAACTTTTCTGATATCTCCATCAAGCTATCGCTGGCAATAGAATTAACATTACACATTTCAGAAATATTTTCGCTTGACACCAGACAGTTGTATAAAAGATCTTCCTAATACATTTGTCACAGTAAATCCCGATACCCTCTGCATGTAACTTTTCTGATATCTCCATCAAGCTATCGCTGGCAATAGAATTACACATAACACATTTCAGAAATATTTTCTCTTGACACCAGACAGTTGTATAAAAGATCTTCCTAATAAATTTGTCGCAGTAAATATCTTCGAGTCCGGTGAAATAACCATTGTCTTTGACAACGTAGAAATGAGACTTATCTGCTAATTAATGACCGTTAGCACATAAGACAGCCACTGTTAGCAGCCTCGGGGTGTCCGGGGCACAGACGATTACGCTTGTCAATGTCCGTGGCGTTTCCCACGCAGCAACATTGAAAAAAATGAAATTAATCTTTGCTTTTTTTTGTCGACAAAAATCCTGATTGAAAATGTATCGTGTTTGTCAGCAAACAAATAAATAGAAACGAGTCATCAAGGCACGACAAGTAGTTCTATACAACTATCATAATTAACTTGTTAGATTGTCTCTACCATAACTATGTCATTAGGTTTTAAAATTGTTTTATTTTTTAAACGGCGGTAGTTTAATGACATCTATTGAATGGCGATGGATCTACTGTACTATTGTGTTACTCTTTGCGCTATTGCAAACTATTTGAAATCAAATTGCTATTGCTACTGATTTAATTTTTACAATGTAATCATATGAAAACTGTTTCTTTCAATAAATTTCTGATTATGTACAGACCACACACATTGACCTGATTAATCTGACAATATTATCAATTTACACGCAATCATTTTGTGTAAATAATTTCCGATTTATCCTACAATCACATTCACTTAATTTTGGTTGACTATCTGAGGTTAAGGTCGGTTACGGTACTGACCGTTTAAACCATTCATGTGGTAAAACATTTTTAGACACGTAGTGTACAGTGCAACGCTGCTGACTGATACTGGTTTACCCTGTTTCCACATAAATTGTAGGTAAAATGTATAGCATAATGTAATTCTTAAACAATATATTCTTCTTTGTTTTTTATTTCGGGTTGGAAAATCCTCATGGAGTCCCTCCGCCCTGGGGGATGGGCGAAGGGGACTGTCAGACTCTTACTGAATAAAAACCAACCCGTGTGCCTCATGTACCCGTGTGTCGGAGGGTCGGGTTTCGCCCAAGCATACGTCGCAACCCCCCCGACGGGTATCGGCCCGCCAGATGGTCAGGCGGGCCCCGAACAAAACCCCCTTGGTGGCGGATTAAGGTGTTGGGCTCCGCCGCCAAAACACCCAGCGGCCGCAGAGGATAGGGAAGACGGCAACGCAACACCGCATCTCCTCTTCCTCTGCGGCCCCACCGCGACGCATCGGATGGTGCGCCCCCATTTGGTCGCGGGAGATAGGGCGCGCGGCAAGGCAACACCGACACGCCTCCCCTCCCGCGACCGTACCCGACTGCAAGGGACAGACAGAACTGTCCCCCGCACCCGCACCGTTTTTTTTTTGAATAATAATATATTAGTTAAACAGTTTAAAAAAACTACGATTGCTTAGACAGTTTTACCACTTCGCTGTTTTAAATTAGGTACGCCCGTGTATTGGATTCGCTTACGGAACAAATTTAATCTTTGTCCTCACAAATGCCTATCGTAGTCCGTTGGGTAACTCGTTTTGTTTTTAGTTAAGCAATACATAGGATGTGTTCTAAATCAATCGTGACTTTTTAACTAAAAGTGTAGTGTCTGTAGCTATGTATGTATTTTATTCATCCACTGATATGGCAAAATGTTGATGGCGAAAATATTTGAGCATTTAGCTCAAATATTTTCGCCATCAAAGCGTATAGTATCTCTAGTCTTAATCTGAACCAACATTTTGCCATTGTTTGGAATATATTTTAATATATAATTTATTTTAACTAACAATAATGTTCAGTTATTTACTGTTATAAATATGGTTTATTCTTATACCAATAATACGCTTATTTAGTCTAGGTGGCAATCAATAAAACAAAACAGTAGGGACGTTTAAACCTGGGAGGGAGTTTAAACCTGGGTGAAACAAACCACAGCGTACCCTTGTAATCCAAAAGATGTTTTGTTTGACACGCTCCTGGTTGGTTTACACCAAACGTACGTGTTTTACAAGACTGTAATGATTATACAATATGACTGAGAATAACAATTGTAGATGAGTTTTGAAGTATAGTGAGTTATCGGTTATGAAAAAGAAAAGGTAGGATAGTGAAAATAAAACCACAACAGCTTAGAGCTTATCATTAAAATGTAAGATACATACACAATAATGTAAAATAATTTAATTTGTTAGAATATATTTTTAAAATAATATGTTACTGTAAAAAAGTAAATAGCGCTCACTACTCATAATATACTGCTGCATAAGACACTTTATTAATAGCACAAATAACTAATTAATTTCGTATTAAACGACTCTACCGAACAGAGTCGTTTAATTCGAATTTGAGAAACAGAATAATTAAAAATTCACGATATTATTATTCAACTGTTAAAGAGTTTGTTATCACTGATTTATATTCAACTCATAATTGATATTCATCGAGCCACGGTTTGATGAAAGTTAATTTATTTTCTTTATCTCAGAACCCCAATTTTTTGTCCTCTTTTTACCCTTCTGAATTGAAAAACAAACTTGTAGGGTCCTGGTTCGTGTTGAAGCTTATTGTCGAAAGATTCGATGGGAAGCTCTAGGTTAGATTATTGTTTTGGTTAAAGTGTTTCATTCTCTCTCAGTATCATTATTATTTGAGAGCAATATCGTTCTACCACTTTGTAGTATAATATTCTGGTTTGGAAATCCCAAGCCACGTTGTTTGGTTTATTTCACTTGAAATAAAATATATAGGTTACTAGAGGACGCCAGCAGCTACGCCTGCATTTTTTTTAATTTACCCGTTTTGGCCGATCCCGTGGGAATTTCGGGAAATCCCTTCTTAGTGCACCCCTACGGACCCCAAGGAACATACATGCCAAATTTCAACTTCCTGCGCCCAATAGTTTCGGCTGTAGCGTGTCTGTCAGTCAGTCAGTAACGCAAGGATTTTATATATTAAGATTAACATTTTTCAACTGAGTGAAAAGTTTATAGTAAAAATTCCAAGTAATTCCCAACTTAACAGAAAGAGTCCGATGTAATTAAATAAAAACATGTTTGCGTGTCCGGCTGGGCTAATGAATTTAATTATTTTAATGAAGGGGTAACTAAGTCGCCTTTTATTTCTGAACCTAAATAATTTATTCAAGGTTTTTATGGTGCCTTGTTACAGGTGCGTGGAGTCTATATCAGAGAGTAGATCGTAGTTGTCAAAAGCGAAGCCAATCCTTATCGGGTTAAAAGCTGATAAACTTTTACTTGTCATATATTGAAGTACGTACGTAAGAAAGTATATTCGAATTTATTTAATCTGAACAAAGAAAATTAACGAACTATAACTAAGTGACTATTTTATTGAAGTACTGTTTCATTATAGACAGTAGATAGAATAATGCTAATGCAAGCATGAATGGGCTGGATCGACCCGGGAGTTAACATCACAAAAAACGGACGGAAAGTAACAGAACCGCGAATACTATTGCGTTTGCGTTTCATTGGGTGAATGAAAGTGCCGGAGGCCCCATGCCCTATCCTTTCTCCCTCATCCCACTCCGCTTCCTATTCCTCCTCCTGACCCAAAGGGCGGCAACGCACTTGTTACTCCTCTTGTGTTGCTTGTGTCCATGGGTAGCGGTAATCGCTTATCCGGACGTTCGTTTGCCGGCTATTGCATAAAAAAAAATAATGTCAATAAGACACTAGTCGATCCTGTTTCACACAATATTGTACAGTACTCCCAAATTAATAATGCGCATGCAGATCTTCGTTAATTGTCGTATTCCCGGAAACACCCGAATCATTGAATTGTAAGAGCCCTAAACAATGCACTTGCATTTTGCACCTTGTTCGAAAGAAATAGGAGTGAATATTATGTGTACACAATCGAAAACAATTCGGGCGGTCGGCGGCGGTTGCCGGTCCGTCAAAGGTCCGTCAGTCGTCTTTATATAATGGTGGTGACTGCACGTGTTCTCTCTGTGTGGAATTATATAGAGCTGCTATTACACACCCTTCTTGGTTTTGTTTTCAAAGGTGAATTTAATTATGTTATTCAAATTTAAATGGTTTATTTTGTAAAATAGGTAAATATACTAAAATTTTTCACGGCTTGTTAATATTAAAAAAATAAAAATACCTACTTTAAATACATATTAAGTACTAGAAAAAACATTTTAAAAAGATACACACAATAAACAAATAGATATAGGAATAAATAATATTATAAAGTATATTAGTACATAATGCAATAATACAACAAATAAATAAAAATATGTCTAACTCTGCCCATACCATTTTCTTTCAGACGTATTCTTCCAGAATGGATAAATTTAAACGTGGAAAGCCACTTAAGTCACAAGCACGGCAAATGGTATTTAATGTGTACCTTTATTTCTTAAATGAAGCCAATGTTTTCAAAAAAGACCATGATGGTTATTTAAAAAAAATTCAGGACCGTGTTACAAAAGCTACAGGAATTTCACGACGACCTTTGACTAATATTTTAAACGAAAAAAAAACAGAATCAATCAATGAAATTTTCCACACCGAAAAAAGGAAAACCTAAAAGTAGATTACGACTGGGACTTGATGATTTCGACTACTGTGTTATTCGTAATATGATATACAATTTTCACTCGACGCTCAAAGAACTCCCAACTGTAAATAATTTGAGAAAAAAGTTGATCGAAGCTATTAATTTCAAAGGCTGTGCAGAGACTTTAAGGCTGATCTTAAAAGAAATGGGGTTTAGGTTTCTGAAAACTGATAATAACAGACGGTTACTTATGGAAAAGCATGATATACGTTTAAAAAGGATCAAATATCTCAGAGAAATACAACAGCTGAGGAATTCTGGTAGAAATATAGTGTTTATGGACGAGTCATACGTGCATACATCACATACTAAGGGTAAAACTTGGCAAGATAGCAGCAAAAAAGGTATCAAACAACCCATTTCCAAAGGAGAGAGAATAATTATTGTACACGCAGGCAATGAAAAAGGCTTCGTCCCAGGGGCTCTAATGTTACATAAATGTGTCGACTCAGAAGGTGATTATCATAAAGAAATAAACGCGGAACGTTATCAAGCTTGGCTACGCAATCAATTGATTCCTAACTTGCCTCCTAATAGTGTGTTGGTAATTCACAACGCCCCATATCATAATAAGCTGTCTGTGAAACCACCAAACTCAAACACACCTAAACCACAAATGATAGCTTGGTTACAACAACACAACATTCCGCATGACCTAAAGAAACTGAAACCCGATTTGTATGAAATTATAAAAATACATAAAGAGAAATACACAGAATTTGTCATTGACCGTATAATGGAGGAACGTGGGCATCAAATTATACGATTGCCACCATATCATCCCGATTTTAACCCCATTGAAAATATTTGGTCCCAAATAGAGGATTCGGTCCCGGGATCCCAAAGACTGGGATCCCGGGATCCCGATCATATTTTAGTCCCGAAATTTTCGGGATTAAATTCAATGAATCCCGGGATTTTCGGGACTAATATATTTTTTATATTATAGTCAATAAAAATGTGCGTGAAACGAAACGCACTTACTTTCATTTGACGTTAAACGTCAAAATTTGCCGGCCATCTTGTTGACACAGCTGATTGCGTTAGACGATTCCTCCAACTTCCATCTAGCCTGAACGCGCGTTTTCCGCTGCTTCATATTTGTGCAACAAATTAAGAAGTATGCTTTCGGATGAGACGTTGTATGCGTTGTTATTTCTTAGATTTTATTTTTGTGGCTTAAATAAGTAGGTAAATTATAATTTCTGGTCTATTTGATTTAACATATGAGTCCTATTAACATTGATCTCTTTTGAAAACAATTAAGAAGTTGATTTTTTAAAGTTTATTGTAAAATAAAATAAACAAACTAAGCAATAATTTTTAAACTATTTTATAAGGGCCTAGTTTGGTAATTTTATTAGAAAAAATTATAATTTTGTTTTGGTTTTGCAGATTTAATTAAAAATTTAAAATAAAAGGTTGATTTTGATATGTTTTACTTTCTTTTTGCTACCACTTTCTATTACCAATACAATCCCGGGACTATCCCGGGATCCCGGTATTAACTGTTGATAATCCCGAAATCCCGGGACTAGAAAAATCGACCGGGATCGAATCCTCTAGTCCCAAATAAAGCAACACGTAGCCAAAAAAAATATTGCAATGACTGTCACGTCAGTTAAAGATGCTGTATTAGAAAAAAGCAATAATATAGGACCAGAAGAATGGAAAAAAGTTTGTGATCATGCTGTTAAATGCGAAGATGAATATAGAAAATTTGACCTAAGAATCGATAGTTTTTCTGATGAAATGATTATTTACACAGATGATAGCAGTGAGGAAAGTGTCAGTGAACAAGAGCATAATGAAAGTACTGATGAATCTACGATGTCAGGAATAGAGATCCTCCCTGATTCTGATTATTTTTTTTGTAATTGTAATATTATTCTGGAATTATCACCGCTGTAAATACTTTTGAACTGAGATGTTATGATTAGATTTCTGAGATTTTAATGTAACCTGTGTTTGAAAACCATTTTTCTTCTTCTAATATAAACCTTGTATTACTTAAACCTTCTTTTCTTCCATCATTACACCAGCTACAGCAAGACACTTAAAAAGTATTATAATCGAAGTAAATCAATTCTGTGTCTATTCGTGACACGACAATCGTGTGGTTTTCTTCACTATTTACTTATATGGAACTATCGAATCAAATTTCTTTACTGATATATCAATATTTTTTTTTTAGCACAAAAAACATAATTTTACTAAATTATGCACTAAACAACTCTTTATACATATCGTCTTCCGACGCTCGGGGAATACGACCGTTGCCGAACAGTGACGAAGATTTCTATGCGCATTATCACTTTGGGAGACCTGTATTTGTATACTTATTTACGTTTATAATTAAAAAAAATACTAAGGTAAATTAAAATAAGACTTGATCTGTATTAATGTATTGAATGGCAAACTAGGCAAATGTGCTAAGGTCAAATAAATCACTAAACAGTAAATTCACTGACATCACAATGTTTTGAAATAACTCAATTTAAATATTTTCAATTAAATTGCATCGATGAGGCAAATATTTAACGTCATTTAAATTATTAATTAAAAGGCATGTCACAACTAACAATACATTTTTATTACTAATTTTATTATGTCTATATTATGTATTATTTGAGATAATTTTCATATACACCTCTGCCTCTACCCGTCGGGGATAAAAGGCCTGAAGTTATGTTATGAATTTTCATATATTATACTAGCTGACCCAGCGAACTTTGCCTTTGACCCAACCCTCCCCCTTCTCGTGTGACCATTTTATTATTTTTGTCCAGCCCCTAAAAGTTGTGGCGTAATTTTATATAGCCAATAGTCTTTCGGAATAATTGGGCTATCATAAGCATAACAATTTTTAAAATCCAACTGCTAGTTCCTGAGATTAGCCGACATTATCTTTTAGCCTTTTGCGCGGCCTCAAAGGGTCGATGCGTTATGTTTTATAGCCTATAGCCTTCCGGAATAACTGGGCTATCGTATACAAAAATAATTTTTCAGATCCGACCGGTAGGTTCTGAGATTAGCGCGTTCAAACAAACAAACAAACTCATCCGCTTTATTATACTATAGTATAGATAGATAATTATTCGGGGTAACACAAATCTCCTTTACGGGCGGATACTATATAACTGTAAAAAGTATTTACACATACAAACTACTTAGTACAAAGCAAACTTGGGCCAGAGAGATTGGACGTTTAGACTAGAGAGAACATGCCCTATAAATTTCCCAAAGAGATTGGATAATTTAAATAGAGACCGTCCTAGTACTCCCAAATTGAACACAGTCAACTGACGTGTAAGATACAATTTAGACAATATTATGCCATCAAATTATATAACCTTGGTGATTTTTTCTTTTATAACAGTTCTATCATGATTTTGAATTTAGTCGTATAATATTTATATCGACTTTTCAAGTGTTGTAAAAAATCTTATCGATATGTCTATCCACCGTATATTTTTACCTCGTTATTTTTTAGATTATATGTGCACGTGATAAAGATTTATAAAATAAGTGGATTGCTGCAGCATGTCGTGGAGAAAATTGGGTGCCTAGAAAGCACCATAGAATTTAAGGACAGTAATTTGAAGGTTTGATAAGAATTGTCTGCTTTCATAGTCACGACTACTGAGTGGATATGAATCAAAATAAGGGAATCTTCATTTGAAAGAAATTTTGTTAAATGTCATCTACCCAGAGACCAAAACTTGGTTGTTCTTGTTCGACTAGTGGACTAATAATGTGCCGATCCCAAGATAAAATCGAAGGACTAGTCTAGCCACAATTTTTTTCTCTCTAAATATTCTGTGTGTCACATGTATGATCGAAAAGTGTCCCACACATACATTTTTTACACATAGATTTGTATTACCTACACTATGTAATGAGAAAATTTCAATAAAGTGATTATTGTTAATAACAAACCTTTGGGCACTATTCAAGGTTTTGTCTGATTTATCTATTTTAAGTAAAGTTTTATGTTTTTTGCTTGATAAAATCTATTTCGACTATCTCCTATCCTTGTAAAGAATTAATTTGGATATGCCATTCTCAGTTATCATAATGCTTAAGCTATGAGTTTTGCTTTTATCTTAATTATTTGCTTTCTCTAATAAAAATATGTTATTGAGATTAGAGAGAGAGTAGGGGGTGATGATTTATATATTTAATATTTATTAATCCCACTTACAGCTTTCATTACAGCTGAAAAACTAACTATAAATAAGTATTAATAAACATTTATGCCGAGGGTGTCGTATGAGGCGACTAAGAGAAACAAGAGAAGGAAATCTCGAAATAAAACCCTATACGAATACGTCTGGCTAGTGTGGTATTACAGTAGGCCAAACCTCCACCACGGAAGGTTAAAGACCAGCAGTGGACTTGAAAAGGCTGTTGATGCGTAAAGAAAAATACCATGAAAATTAGATAATAACGCCTCGAAAGATTATGTGCTACTGAGTACCCATTTAAAACAAAAATATATAAGTTCAGTTTAAAAATGCAAGTTTGTGTGATAATTATTTAAAGACTGTCCATCAACTAGCGTTCTGACTGCTGTGGACATAAAGTTACGGAATTTAAAATGTATAACATATAAATAATATACTTTACAAGTCCGTTTGATTTTGAACCTATATTGAAACTTTAATCGATATCGATAGCGGATTTGCCCAGTCACTATTAAATTAAAAAGTTACGATATTTGTGTTCAAATTGTCTTTAGCCCTAACTGACAAACATAGTGCCATCTTCTTCTGGCAACTCTAATTTATCATATGAGTGAAGAATGTAGCTATATTCAATTTGTTCTTAAAAATATCGTTCCTTCCATGCTTCAGTTATTCTTCTGTGAAATTTCCTTATACCGAACGTGCAACATGTAATGTCAGTTGGTCTTAGTTGGTTAATCATAACGTCAAATTACGCGTCTCATTTAAAGAGGCATAGACTCTTTACATACTCATATCTTTGACTACATTCTCTAAATAGCCGTGCTGTGATCTGTCATCAGTGTAAAATTTATTGGACGTTTGTGTTTACATTTTTAATAACTTTTTTGCATTTAAATAGTAAGTATGCTTATAATAATTAAATAGTGTACTCATTAATTAATACACATCGAGTATGTGATATCGGGATGTGGATGCCGCTATTCTCGGAACGGAAATAACAGGAGAAACTTTATCTTCTAGCAGTGAGTCGGAATTTTCCAACAAATTTATTTACTTTTCTCGTATTAATGCTATAATGAGTGTTAAGTTTACACAATATCATTGTATTGCGAATCAAACAGCTTGCATGCGTATGTGTCATGAATTTAACTCACCAATTGTTATTTTGTACACTTATTGATTTAATAGCCTTAGTGATGGGATTTGACAGTGAAAGGAGATATCGATGTTTTTTGAATGAGGGATAAATACGGAAACTAACTATCGGACGTGAATGTAAAACTGTAGCTGGAAGCGACAGCGGGTAGCCGCGGTTGCTAAGTTGATAATAAACAAAGACGTCCAGCGGTCTAATTTTCCATCGCGCGTTTGATAGTAAGCGCAGTTTAATGTACATAATTTACTTAGATACCTACCTTAAAAGTAGCGTCTATTAACCTAAAGCCAAGTGTTCCAGTGTACGCGCGTGTGTGTAGGTTTACATTTTTGCATCTATAAAATAGTAGATGGATTAGGGATGTGAGTAGCATTTTTTATTAAGAAGGTGTTTTTTATTACAGGTTGCCTATTAATGACGTCACAAGAAAACTTTGGATAAATGCCGTTGGACGGCCTACTTTGATTTAGCAGAAGTACCACCGTATTTGTTCACGTCATTTTGAGAAAGACTGCTTTTAAAGACAGAAAGCACCTGGCATCGTTTAAAACCGAAAGCTGTGCCTACATTACATTTATGCCCGGATATTGCACACCCAGTAGGTAGAATTATTTATCCAAAGCTAAACAAAAAGTGTGTAATTTTAGTTTGAACATATTAATAAAATATTATAATTACAACGATTTTAATTAATCTACCTACTTCTATATTATTTATCATATTAGTGCTATCCTGACTGATCAAAGACGTCTTGCCTTGTAGTCCGCTACATAATATTCTACCATGAAATATAATATTCTTTCACATTCACACAACATTATCTGGTCCCAAACTAAGCATATCAGATGGTGTTGTGTGAATGTGGTAGAATATTATTATTATTATTATCTTGTACTGCGAGTACTAGACAATCGATAAACATGCATATATACTTTTCTGTAAATATATTACATATTATACATAGTACCATCCAGACCAAGACAAACATCCATATTCATGCACACAAATGTTTGACTTGAGCGGGAATCAAACCCGCAAGCTTCAGCGTGGTAGTCGGATTACCTACAACTCTAAAAAAATCGAGCAGTGTCCAACGTTAGCGATAGCAAGCAACGTGATATGATGCGACGCAAACAAATTGCCGAAGCCTGCCGTGCCGCATTAGCCAATCTGGTATAATTCGTACAATACATAATCTAAGTGACAGTTTCTTAGCATCGTATCGCAACGCATCGCTCATTAGTTTATGAATACTTTTTTGTCAATAGATTTTATGGCTAAAACGAACAATTAAACTTGTGATTTTTTTAGTACTGTCTGTCTGGCAAGTCTTTGCAAAGCACTGTCCGGCGTCAACAGCAAAAACTACAATTTCAATATTTTAGTTGTTTACTTCTACGGCTTAAATATATCGGCACATACTAAAGTTAGAAATTTGACCAAAAATATTTATCGATAAATCATCATTGTTACGAACAACACTCGGTTTCCTAACCTATCGACAGCTCTTTCTATCATACTGCATGTGCCATTAGAAAGAAGATATCAATCATAGCAACCGCTGTTGTTATTTAGTGTTACTTCTATGCCTTAGGTTATATTTCTTTGACTTGGGCCAATATCATAGAGCCAATGTGGCGACTGTAATTTGTCTGTCAGAACCATTAGAATTTAACAAAATACTCGACAATCCAAATTTTGCGGATATGTGTTGTCGACTCGAAATCTTTGTTTTTTAATGTTTTATTATTCAGGTAAGGTTTCGATGTACTCCTTGACGAAATTATTAATATAAGATTATCGACATCTGTTAGAGTCTTTTGGAGTTAACAGATAATTGTGACTGTCAATTAATTATAGACAAATAATTTGCAATAAAATAAAATTACGACTATAATTAAAGATCTAAGCTATCCTATCTCTCAAGTTGGACCAGACTGCTCACGGTGTGCCAATTTAATTTAAAATCGGTTAAGTAGTTTAGGAATCCATCGCGGACAAACATCGTGACAGGAGATTTATATATATTAAAGAATGTATCTAGGTATACATTTAATAAGAGAGTAAAAAAATCTGTACATTGAATAAATTTACAAAAAACATATTCAGTTAGGCTAAGAATTAGTAATGGAACAAGAATCTAAAAAAAATGTCCATGTCATGTTTGTCTGTTTGTCTGTCTGTTTGTACACGCTAATCTCCGAAGTTTCTGGACGGATTTGAATTAACCTTTTTTGTTATATTGCTATTAATTCTGGGCAACATATAGGCTATAATTGATATTGAAAAGTGGAACAGCTGATGCAGGATCACAACAGCCCAGTGAAACCATAAGACAAAAAAAATGCGGCTTGGTAAAAAACATTACGCCTGATGAGCATTTTCTGTTGCAAGATTAAAATTCAAAGATCTCGAACATCTGGTGTGGAACTGTAAGAGCCCATCATTTACACTATACCATATACTGACTTGACGTCTAAGCAAAAGTTGTTCAGTCTGATGAGCATTTTCTGTTGACTTACATATAAAAAACCCACGATGAAAAGAAAATGCCTAAAAAAGTGTATCCGTCCTTGTTATCATTACTAATAGTTGTGTTTTCAACTAAAGTAGGGTTTTTACGCTCTTTAAAGTGACGGTGTGCTGTCAGCAAGTGATTAATGGGATCTTTATCTTGCAGCGCTAGCAGAATAGTGATTCGTTTTACTAGAAGCTTCAGCAACTTTCGTATTTAACCACTGATATAATAGGATTGCATGTATCTGCAGGAAAGTATTAGGTTTGCGGTAATATCTCCTCGAAGATACCAGAGTATATCACTAATTGTAAATATAAGTACTTTTGATAAGTTTTTGAAAGCATAAGTTTCAAATAACGCACCAGTATAATTTATTTACTGTGTTTACCAAGTGACAGTATTTCTCCATTAGCCTTTGCACATTTTCTGATGATATCAAAGAATGAGCGTAATAGACATTTAGCGGTACATCCGGCTTCAAAGTACACGAGTAAACTCATCATTATATATTAAGGAGTGATGAGGTCAAGACATTAAACGTTAAATATTAGTTTTTATATGTTGATTTCCTTTTAGTTTTAACCATCACACCGTACATAGGCTGACATTCACACACTAAATAAAAACGAATTTGGGTTTGTTCATGTTCAATCATGCGCCAGATTCAAATTTGAAACCAAACCCGTGGGTTTACAAAGATTTCTTTCAATATCCGCGTTATTTATAGACCGGCAAAAATAGATGAAAGAACTTTATCTTCCCGATACCTTCTTTTCCATAAAGCAAAATAATGACGAAGGCCTTTGTGATACCATGACGATTACGATATAATAATATGTGAGGTCAATGTTGGGAAGTCCGTATACAAGGCAACTCCGTCTATACGTCTTTACGCTCGTATTTGATTATCTGTGGAGCCTACCTCTCAATCGGTAAAACAGTATAGTGATTTAGTTCGAATTAAAAATCATAGATGTCGCTATAACACATTTTGCTGAAGAAAATTGACTTCAGTTTTTAGTCGTGTTATGAACTCGAAATTAAAGTGCCACGTGTTCCGAAAAAAATAGTAAAAAAAATTGGTTGCCTGTAAAGTCGGTATACGGGCGAAAGTTTTACGTGACAACGACTTTGAGTGGTAAAATAATTTTAATGTGAATATTTATTCGTATAGTAGGAAGAAGGATGAAAGACGCGTGCCTTTCACTTTTTATGTCTGTCTCTCTCGCTCTTAGGCGGGACGCGTGCCTCTCACTCGCTCTCATTGTGAGCGCATAACGTGAGCGGAGCGTAACGCAGTTTCTTGAAGTGTCACCCGGCAAACCAATTTATAAGACGTTGTCACGTCAAAATCCAAATCGAGCAAATTGGAGGGTTGAGTGTGATAATGTAAGTAGTTAAATAGACCTTCTATATATTTATTTTATTGAATTGATCAATAATGCTAAGAATGTTGTTATATTAAGTGTATTAAATCTCTAACCTTAAAATACAATAGTTGGGAAGACCGTATATGACGGACGAGGTAAGTTCGTCATAGGCCGGTCTTGCCTCGAAGCACAGATCGTCAACCTTTTTTGTAGCATGTACATTATTGTTCATAATCTTTAATCCTTATATTTCAACATATCGGGTTTTAAAGGGCGTAAAGGACGTTGGAGCATCAAGACATTATATTTAGTTTATAGATTCATTGTTAGTATAAAAATGCTTTACCTTACGCTCTAATGTTTTTTAAACCCTTTGAAACCCGAAGGGTCGATTTATACACCCCCAATGCAGCAGTTCAGGTTGCACGTTGCTGACATTAGATAAAAATAACAACACTTAATTATTATTTAGGGTATAGTAATAATGCGAGAAAAACCAACACTGTGTTTTTTTTTTTGCAGAAATGAAAGTTGGGTATGCCTGAATTGATGCCTTTGAATGTTGATCGTTTTTTATCTAAAAATGATTTTGAACTTTTAAACCAGTATATATGGCCGTGGCACATGACACATTTTATACTGTCTAGAAGATGTTACCATTGTGGTTATTACGCAGACTTAAACTTGCCTCGCCCCTTCATGATTCATAAATGGAACATTCAATCTTTATTATATTTTGACTTTTTCTGGTGTCAGGGCTGTCTGCATATGACAATTTACGATCATTACCCTGAAGACGAATGTAGTTACTGTTCCTAAATATTTTTGAATTAAACTTAAAAATAACATCATCAACAAACCAAAACCATCATCTACGAAGACCCTACCTACTAATTTCATTCCCTACAACGGTGCGTATAAATATTTAATTTTTATTTGTTTTCAAGTAACGTTTTCTTTCCGTGCCTAAATGGTGTTCCCTCTTTGCTTTGTATCAGCAAATATACAAAACGTTTTAGGGCAATACAAAACATTGCACATTAAGATGGCCCGACGTTATCCACATTACAGTTGACAAATAAATCTAGGTAAGTAATTTTTAAGTAACCAATAGTTTTTTTTTTCAGTAATCAGCAATCATGGTAAGCAATTACAAAAGAAAAATAAATAAAGGATCATATTCAAAGCAAAAGTTACTCGAGGCAGCACAAGCTGTTAGAAATGGACACCTGAGTGGCTATAAAGCTGCGCAAATTTATAATATTCCTCGCATGACTATTATGGATCATGCGAAAAACAAAAGATTTAAGTCAAATTCCCTTGGCAGAAGCACTGCACTGACTTTGGAAGTTGAAACAAAATTAGCCTCGTTATTACATTCAATGGAGAAATATGGTTTGGCTTGACAAAAAAAGAGGTCCTAGAAATGGTTACCCAATATGTAAACCGTAATCTCATTTCGACGCCTTTCAAAAACGGAATTCCAGGTCAGGCATGGTTTACTGCGTTCAAAAAACGACACCATTTATCAGTGAAAAAACCCCAGGCTGTCGAATACGCGCGTAAGAAAGCCATAGACCCATTTATAGTTTACCCATATTTTGAATTGCTGAAAAATACATTAAATAAATTAAACTTGTTGGACAAACCATCCGCTATTTGGAATTTAGACGAAACTAGTTTTTCAAATGATCCTAAAAAATCAAAAATTGTTGGCGCAAAAGGATACGCCGCGACAAGAGTAATTTCTTCGCCTGGTAGAGAAAACACTACTGTATTGCTTGGCGCCAGTGCGCTAGGAGAAAAAACACCTCCACTAATTATTTTTAAGGGAAAAAATGTGTGGGATGAATGGACATCGCCAGATGCTTATCCCGGCACAACCTACGCTGCCACGAAGAAAGGATGGAGGGAGACAGACGTTTTTGAAATGTACTTTAAAAAAGTATTCTTGCCAGCTGTTGGAAACCAACGTCCAATTCTTCTTATTTATGATGGACACTCTACTCATGTGGGATTAAACATAATCGAGGAAGCACGTAAAGCAGATATAACAATACTAAAGCTACCTCCGCATACTAGGCACATTTTACAACCGCTAGATGTAGCAGTCATGAAATCATTTAAAGATCGGTGGGATCCAATGCTCGTTAAATGGCAGCGTTCTAATGTCGGAGTGAAGCTTCCAAAGAAAGAGTTTGCAAGATTAATTGGAGTAGTTTGGGCTCAAATTGATAGTCAAGTTTTAAGAAATGGCTTCCGCAAGGCTGGAATTTACCCATTCAATTCTGAAGAAATCAAAGAAAGTCTATTTGATCCGTTAAAGTTAAGGCATTGGAAAGAAAGACGAGAATATGACCTCGATATTCCAGAAAGACTGGTTTGTTGTAATGATGAATCTTTAAACGTTGTTACAACTAACGAGCCACAAAGTCTGCTGTCATTAGCTCTCAATTGCATCATAAAAGTAGTTGGTGTAAATTCAAATCATAGCAGTCGCAATCAGCACTGTTCTACAAATTGTAAAACTGACATAGGTATTCAGAATGATAATTGGGACAAAAAGGATGCCGAAAGTTTAATAACAAACCAATTTCTAGGAAAAAAATCTCATCAAAGGCTGGAACAAGAATCCTTTGTATCAAATAATAATTTGAAACGAGTTGACAGTAGCAGTAATAGGATACAGATATTAGAAAACAGACTAATAACCTTTGACGAACTACTTTTGATGCAAGTTAAAGCTGGAGCTAACGTAAAAGCTAAACGACAAAAATAGCTCCAGGTGCTGAAGTTATAACACATGATGATGTAGTTAGGCGTTTAATGGAAGAAAAATAAAAAATATAAAAAAAAAACCGCAGATAAAGAAAAATGTGACTATTGTTAAAAAACAACCAAAGACTAACAACCTAAACAAAAAAAAAGAAAAGAAAACACCAAGAAAAGTACCATCCAATGAAACGACACCTGACATTATGAGTGACTACGAGGCAGATATGACACCAAAGCGTGATACTTCCTTTTATGGTCCATCTACTTCAACAGGAAAGACAGGTATAAAAAGAAATACGAAACGAAAGCGCCTGCCATCAATTGACTCCTTAACTAGTATTTATGATGTGA
Organism: Euclidia mi; assembly: GCA_944739405.2. Taxonomy (NCBI): domain Eukaryota; kingdom Metazoa; phylum Arthropoda; class Insecta; order Lepidoptera; family Erebidae; genus Euclidia; species Euclidia mi. The sequence goes on along the minus strand of OX123185.2, from coordinate 38,589,739 downwards.
TGAGTCTATATAGCGACACAAACATCAGCGTTAGAACACTGTGCGACGATGACTTTGATAGTGAATTGAATTGTATTGCAGAAAATACCATTGTGAATCAAGAAAATTCTAGTTGCAACGACATCTTACAACTTAATGTAAAAGGTAAACAACATAAAATTGCTCCAAAAATATAATAAAAGAACCGCAAACGAATAATAATACGACTATGAGAAAAAACCAAACAAAGATGACTAACCTAAACAAAAAAGGAAAAAAGAAAACACAACAAACAACATCTTCTAATGAAACGACACCTGACGTTACGAGTGACGACGATTTTAGCACCACGTTAAGATATCATGAAAGTCATAAAGAAAATTCGGTTCCTCATGCATACACGACATTAAAAGGAGATTCCTCACTTTCTCGTCCAACTACTTCAACAGGAAAGATGGGTATGAAAAGAAATGTAAAACGAAACCACCTGTCACCAATTGACTCCACATCTATTGTTTCTGATAAATTTAATATATTTAGCGACACGAACATGAGCACCAGCAGGCCTTTAAACAACGATGACTTCGATACTGAGGGCAATTGTAGAACAAAAGACGACATTGTGAATCAAGAAAATTCTAGTGACAATGACATCTTTAAGCACACTTACAGCATAAATGATTCCGTTCTTGTGAGATACCATATGAGACAAAAGTGGAGCTATTACATTGGATTTATAGAAAATATCAAAGTAGTGGATGAAGAAACATACTATTCCATAGATTTCTTAAAAACTGTGAGGAAACCACAACTAGTTTTTAGAATAACCAAGAGAAAAGACCGAGATAATGTACCCGCACAGTCTATTGTTAAAAAGATAGAAATTAAGACTGATAATGCAAAACAATATTACTTATGTAATATTGAAGATGAGGTATATTTCTAAAAAAATATACCTTTTTTGTTATATTTTTTAATACAATTAAAGGTACCTTGTATTCGATAAGTATGTATGTAATATTGTTTTGCAATATCAGTTTGTCCCTCTATTTCGGTTAAATTTACGGCTGTGTGTATGAATAAGTAAAGAGATTGCATTGTTTTGCTATGTTTACGTACTTTACGAATTTAATAGAAAATAATTCTGCTAATAATATATTCTTTAATAGGAAAAAAAAACAAATAAGACTGTTGATTTTAGTGATTTGTTCAATTTATGGCTATGTGTATGAGTAAGGAAAGATATATTTTTTTTTGTTTAAGTGCGTACTTGACGCATTTTATAGAGAATAATTGTTAGAAATTGGTACCTAATATCATATTTTATTTATTTAAACAAAAAGACAAATAAGACTGTTGATATTAGTAACGTGTTAACTTTTTGTAAGAAATAGCTAAACGTAATTACTGGTAAATTGCAACAAAATATGTTTAAGTAATTATTTAATTTTACATAAATAAGTAAGAATATTTTTCATTTTAGTGATTTGTTTTTTTTTTGTAAGAAAATAATAACTGTCTTACATAAGTACATCCGGCATAACGAAAGATACGGAAGGATCTTATTATTATTTTGGACGGATTCAACTGCTTTTTGACTTATCAATAGGCAAAAATCAGTTAAGCTGTACAAACTAAAATATTAATTTGTGTGAACAGATCATATCCGTAATTATTGCTAAACTGCAGAGAAATGTTGTATTACATAGTTTTATGTTGAAATAAATGAGACTCGATTTATGTGATTTAGTAACTTTTTGTAATAAGAAATTAAAGCATGATTCAAAACCTGCCTTGCTTTTATTTACCGAAAATGTTTACGACCCCATCACGTAAATATATGCCGGTCTTACCTCAAGTATGAGAAAATTATTTATTTAAATAACTTGCAGCTATATAGGTATGGCTCTAAGGCACATATTTCAAGGCTATCCATTCCTTTATCGAAGAAAAATGTTTCTATCTGTAATATCTACCAAATTTAGTGTCAGATGATCACTAGATGGACTTACCTCAAAATGCAAGGAAAGTCCGTCTACACGCCGATTTTTAAAAAAGTACCTCTAATTATGCGTTATTTGACATTAAAGCAATTCAAGTGTTTTTAAAATAGCCCAGACAATATTTTTTATCATTTGTAACTATAATCGTACCCCAGAATGTATAGTTCTAGTAGTTTGGTTATATCAAAGTTAACTATTAAAAAAGTGTGCCGGTCTTCCCCACATTGACTTGTATGTTTTTTTGGACTGTTGATACAGGTCTTAAACACATTCATAGGCTGCCATATAAGTATGAACAAAAACATGCAAAAGAGAAATACGTTATAAAAAGGTGTTTCTTTCCCTTTCTAGACATATAAAAAATTCTTATTTCAACAATCTGAAAGATTTTTATTTTTATAACGCTTATATAAATTGTGATAGTTGGCCTAATTATCAACTGTCTCAAGTATAGTGTAATAATCTAATTGGTAACGGCATCGCACAGTACACGTTTTTATATAACTCGTTTCTATGGTATAAAAAACAATAAAATACGCTTTTCCAGAACGTTTCATGGCCAAGGCCAGAGCACTATCGTTCAATCGTTCTTCCACACGCATGACAAGTTCGTTATGGAGTTCCGCTTACCGTATCAAAAGCTATACACTTGGCTTCATAAAAAAACGTTATACATAGTAATACATCTCTACATCATTTTGACGGAACCGATATCGTAGTGGTTTTACATTGCGCCGAGCGTTGTGTGTCCGTTGTTTAAGATTGCTTTGTGAAATTCATAAATTGTTGCCTCGAGTCTAAGTGTATTTGTGTCGGTTTGTAGAATGTTTGTAAAAACCTCGTGATTCATGATTTATTCCTCACTTTCACTTATAATAAATCCGGTATCACGTGCATGTTTTATTTTTCATTAAAATGGATTGACATTTCTTTTGACTTCAGTTATAAACAATCTTTCTGTCACAAAAAATTGATTATCGCTATCGTGATTTTCTTCAAATTTAATTTTTTGACTTTGGCATAATCGACATTTATATTATTACTTGCTGACCCAGCGAGCTCCGTATCGCCTTTTTAAAAGTTTTTATTTAATTCCCTTTTTCCAAGCCCCTTTTCCAAAGTTACCATTGACTTCGCGCTTAATCTCTTATCATTTCAGAGTCTATAAATGATGAACAAACAAACATAGATTTTTATATACCTAATATTGAATTCCTTAAATTCCCCATTCCTTAAAATACCGGAGACGATACCCATATCGACTTTTAAAAAAATCCCGTCCGCCATCTTTGATTTCCAATTCGCCATCTTTGATCGCGAAATAGATGTTGTATTTGGATTCACCATCCCTTAAATCACCAGAGACGATAAACATAATGATTTTTAAAATTTTTCCCATCCGCCATCGTTGATTTCCCATCCGCTCTCTTGAATCACGAAATAGATGTTTTATTTGGATTTCCCATCCCTTTAAACATTGGAGACGACACAAATATTGATTTTTTTAAATTTCCCATCCGCCATCTTTGATCACGAAATAGATGGTGTTTTTGAATTCCCCATTCCTTAAAATATCGGAGATGATACCTAATCGACTTTAAAAAAAATCCCGTCCGCCATCTTTGATTTCCTATCCGCCATCTTTGATCACGAAATAGATGTTGTATTTGGATTCTCGATCCCTTAAATCATCAGAGACGATACAAATAATAATATTGATTTTAAAAATGTTTCCTATCCGCCATCTATGATTTGCCATCCACCATATTGAATCACAAAACAGATGTTGTATTTGGATTCTCCATCCCTTTTAACATCGCAGACGATACCAATATTGATTTTTTTTAATTTTTTTTTTTTTTTAATTTGTTTCAACTTTTTTTTATTTGATATGACTTGGAGTCAAATCCTTCAAGCCGTACTAATGTCTTATCTATGTAAAATAGGGATATGAAATAATAAAAACTCTTTTGTTGAGTTTCGTTTTCTTTTTTTTATTTATCCTCTAACGATATATTCTGTGCTCCAACGCACACTGGTTTGATAGATATGATTGAATATGAACTTTATACAATAGCAATAAAGCTCAAATTGACTCTACGTTTTAGTTAGAAAACGTTTGTATGGGAAAAAGAAAAGCGCTGTTTTTAGGGTTTTTCCGGCAATAATTAGAATTTTTCTTGCCGTAAAAACCATCTTTGAACTTCAACGAACATTTAAAAAAAAGAATTGGCCAAATTGGTCCAGGCGTTGTTGAGTTATGCGCTTACCAACACATTTTGCGATTCATTTTTATATTATAAGATGTAAGTTAAAATGGTTCAAATGAATGATTGGATTCTCACATTTCACACATTTCATACAAATTTGGGGTAACACAAATCTACTTTCAGTCTCAAGTTGTGTGAAGACAGTCCTGGTTACGGCGCTTGTACACGGTAAGAAAATACGCCGGGCCTATGCAAGAATTCGTGTCGTAACTAGAAAATAACTGTGTACACTGCTCGCAGCGCTGCACGAAAAAATCTTGTCTGCGCAAGACACGACGTGGCGAACGTTGTTGCGGAGCGGTGGGGGCCGGAGTAATAGGGTTCAGCCTGGTTCAGCCTCATTTTTCTCTTGTATACTTGGATGAACCCAGTATGAAAACAAGAGACTTTCTCTTGTTTTTGTTTCCTTTTTCATTTGCGAAACACGCCGATGTAAACTACACCTGTATCATTATATATTATTATTATTAGAAATTGTATTATAATAGTATATAAAGGTATTTATCTGTATGGGTTTTATTACCTGAAATAAATAAATAATTTGAAATAATTAAATTTTGTTATAATAATAAAATGCAATTATCATTCTTTTTTGCTTTGTAGTTAACATTTTTATAAACAAACGAAAATGATTATCAGACTTGTTATTACTTGCACGCCCTACGCCCAACTGACGACTGCACGAAAAAAATCGTATCGTGTACACGTTCCGATTGGTCTTGTCTGCGGAAGACACGAAAAGTTTTCGTGTGTAGAACTGACAAAATTATTGCCGTGTACACGAAGAATTTGTCTTGTCTGCCGCAGACACGGTAAATTTTCTTACCGTGTACAAGCGCCCTTATTCTAAATACTTCAGAAACTCTATAGGGTACAAACAACGATGTTACAAGTAAATTAGAAGTAGATACGTTATAGGCGTACCAAAAGCAGGACGCTAAACAATAAGCCAGTTGGCAAGTCGAACATATGTGTGTTAGTCCGGTCAATCTAGACATCCAAGGTTACAAAAATTCCCACTTGGCTGAATTTTGGTAGGATTGTTCAATACACTATTATAAAGGAAATGTGAAAAGTCCTCATCGATCCGGCACGTGCAAAAAAATTTACTCGGGGTCAAAGGTCACAAAAACGGGTTTTTCGCGATTTTCAGCAAAATGGTAAGTTTTATCATAAAAATAGCTCAAAAAAAAATTATAGATCAGATAATTATCTATAAAATTGTCTAAGTACTTTTTTCCTAAGAGCCACCGTTTTTGAGATATAACGATTCAAAAAGTTGGAAGAGTTGTAATCTTCATAATATGCACACGTTTCCACGCCATCTTTGAGGTAGTGTACTTAGCGCGTTTTTTTAATGTGGTTTCCCCGGTAGGCCGAGGAATTCCACTGATCTTTTATGATTCTGTTTAATTTGAAACTATTGAATAACTGTAGATATTGACAAGGGTTGAAAATGATGAAAGGGATGTAAATTTAAAAAAATAAGAAAATTTATCCATCTGAATCTAAATTATCATTAAGTTCTGCTTTCTCTTGTTCTTCTTCTTCTTCTCTGATTATTACGTGTTTTCACTCCAGAGCGGCACTCGAGACTAATAGCATTGAATGTATTGGGCATAGTAAAATAAAGCAGGTATACGACCCTAGCCACGCAGACAATTGAATGGGAGACAGATGTTGCTGAAGGTTTCACTGGCGTAGAAAATAAGGGACTGGTTTTTTTTTACCCGAAATTTTCATATTTTATATGTGTAAGTCACACTGACCGATAGAACGATATTTTTGTTTGTATAACGGCTTCAGTGATGTATTTGTAATTGCTTGTATTCCCTTCGGGATTCTCTTAACTAACAAAAGACAGTAATTTACGCTGAGGATTCGAACCCAAGACCCTACGTTTTGCTAGGTTGGTCTCCCTACTAGTAAATCAATGCTGATTGCAGCTTAAGAATAAATACAGGAAAAAATGTTCTGGCGAGTGAGTCATCCAGAAGCACTTTTTTGAACAAAAGTGGCTATTACTCGAAATTCGCACCAATTGTCTAAGATTATTATACCTTTTTGGATAGCAGGTAATACCAGGAAGTTATTCCAACACTTTACATAACATGCCACATATTTTTTTTTTCAAATGATTGCATTTTTGTGGCGTCATTTTATTTTATTCGAACATTTTTTGCGTGTTTATTGGCTCTATTTTCAAATTCCACGTTGAGCTAGTAGGTTTATTTTAATTTAAAAGATGGGCCATTTAATTGTCCATTAAATAAGACCCAATTTGCCACCAAGAATAGTGAAAATTTTTTACAAGATGTTAATTACAAAAATTTGGTCTTCTCAAAAAATCTTAAAAACCGTTTTATTCCAAAATGGTGCATTTTGGACCCCCATATGTAGGGGGTAAGAATACTCTATTTTGGCCCTAAAATCACCTCCCGAAGGGAATACGAGCAATTACAAATCACCCTGTATACGTGGTGTAATTATACATATTAAGACGATTACAACTCTTTCAACTTTTTGAATCATTATATCTCAAAAACGGTGGCTCTTAGGAAGAAAAGTATTTAGACATTTTTATAGATAATTATCTAATCTTCAATTTTTGTCTGAGCTAATTTTATGATAAAACTTACCATTTTGCTAAAAATCGCGAAAACCCGTTTTTGTGACCTTTGACCCCCAGTAAATTTTTTTGCACCTGTCGGATCGATGAGGACTTTTCACATGTCCTTTATAATAGTGTATTAAACAATCCTATCTTTGTAACTTGGAATTTTTGTAACCTCACCCCTATTTTTTGTCTAATTTGACCGGACTATGTCATGTGTGTGTGACGTCGCGAGCCGGCGTAATAGTGAAACCGACACATCTTGTCAACAGAAATTAAAATAAAGTATGGAGTTATCGATGTGTGCGTTAGTGTACCGTTTCTACGGATTGATTACAACGTAGGTAACGTATCTATGACTTTTCTAATATCATTGGGTACAAAGTAGTTCGGTCAGTATTCATGACAGTATATACATACCATATCTACCGAAAGGTACATAATAAAATCGCCTTGCATACAGTCAAATGCCAAAGCCAAGTTCCAATACATGTCCAATATTATATCTATAAACACTTTCGCATTTATAATATTAGTAGAGAAAATCGTTTCAGCCGTTTAAGCGTATAAGGTGATAAATTACATAATCACCAAGCACAATATGACATTATGTAAGATGTGTCAGTACTGACAGATATACGCACATGCGCACTCAATTATTATAGCGCATGCGTTCTTACTTCCAAGAGGTAAATTTGTACCGAACAAACTTCTAGCCCCCCTACAATCCCTCCCTGTTTAATTTTTGCATCTTATGGTGGCCTATGTCCCGTCTCCATGGTCCAGTATATCTCTATATCAAATTTCAACAAAATCGGTTCAGCCGTTTTAGCGTGAAAACGGAACATACATAGATACATACATACATACACACTTTCGAATTTATAATATTAAAGTAGGGATGTACAGTTGTACATATGGTAATATGTTAAGCCAGATACTTTGACGTATGATATAAGTACTTCGTGCCTACTGCAACTGTATCACTTGACTTGTCGCTGTGTGTACCATCTGAGCACATTCCAGGACTCCAGTAACTCCAGAACCAAGGAAACCGCAGGCCAAAATTACATTCATAACAAGAAACTTAAAGAAGAATTGAATAGAACGTCAGATTGAATATAGTTTCCCGTGAATCTTACATGGAGCTTTGCTATTATCCAACTTTTATTGCTTAGAGAAGCACATGAAATGTGAAACTTTAAAACAAATTCTATTGCATAATGTTAGTTACGAACACTAGATAAATAGATGTCTAAAATATATAAACCAACATAAGAACTGATATTTAGTCGATATACACATATGCATTTAATGTTAATTTAAATTCTAGATGAACTTTATTTGGTTTCTTTACTTTTATTTGAATAATCACAATATAGTGGTAAATATTTGCTCTAACGAATCCGGCATCTGTAACTCCAACGAATTTGTGATAAGTTAAATATCACCTAGCCTCTTTTGACTGCACGTTTGGCGATATGATTTATGCGATCGCCATCCTTCCTCCGCCACCGCCTGCCGAATATTTGCTAAAACCTGGCCAATATATGATTTTAAAATATTGTCAATACAATAGATTTATAACACTCATCTTAAACGTTAATAAATGACGGAACTTTTGAGCATTTTTTTATATATTTTATATGGTAAAATTCTATAACAATCTGCCTAAGGAGTTGATCAAAAATATCGTGCTTTATATTCGATGATTTTCAAGTCGCATGTTATCGCTCGTTGTTTTTACAACTGTAAATGTTTGGCGTTTTTCTGTTATGGATTCTATTTCTAGAGGTATTCATAATTGCTGTCAGATGTTACTCCTTTCTTAAATAAATCCTAACACCAATACTCTTGCCTAGAAATTGATAATATTATTTACTTACGTAAGCAGAAAGAACAGGCAATAGTACGATATTCTTCTGCATTCCGAGAAATAAGCTGTATTAAATTGAATCATATAATCCTAGTATTTAGTTTGTTTTAGATTTGACTGCCGATATCTGCCTAGTGATAAGTTTTTATTAACTTTAAGTCCCGGTATTTACGCGTGCATTTTGTCATCGAAAATTTTAGGTCTTCAACTTGACTTCATTCTTTTAATGAGTTGTTTTAAAAAGTTGATATCTATCTGAAGATGCACATGAGTCAAGAAATAAAGATATAAATAAATATCGCAGAGACTTTACAAGAAAAACGCCCCGTATTTAAACTACAAATGAGACATTGATTTCAAAGACTGCGTTTCTTCCGGCCCCTTATATCTCAAGTTAACGTAAAACGTCCCGAAAGTCCAATACGCAGTTGCCCTGGATGCAATTTTACTATAGAAGGAACCTGAAGTGGAGTATTTGATATTTAAACAAAGTTAGGTATCAACATTGGCTACCATATAGTTTGTGTATCTTCGATCATTCATGTTTCTTAGTTATGGATATTATTAATTATAATAAAATTTTCGATGATTAAATTCTTGTTAATCTTTAACACACATATATACTAACTATTATCCTACTATTGTTTTAAAACTATCAATATCATAAAGTCAGTCTTTATGTTCTCGCTGGTTGGAACACCGCATTGATGCCTTCGAGATGTGGTGCTGGAGAAAAATGCTCCGAATTCCCTGGACTGCTTTCCGTACAAACCTCTCCATCTTGAGTGAACTCAACATCAAGATCAGACTGTAGACTACCTGCATGCGCAGAGTACTGGAGTTCTTTGGCCACATTGCCAGGAAAAATGGCCACAACCTTGAACAGCTCATCGTAACTGGTATGGTTGAGGGCAAACGACCAAGAGGCCGCAGCCCAAAAAGATGGGCAGATCAGGTCAGATCCACACTGGACGCCCAATTGCACGTCGCAATTCATGACGCTAAGAACCGTCACAGATGGCGAGATACCATCCATAAGAAGCTAATCCAGCGGGAACTTCACGACCCCAGTAATGAGGAACACGACTCGAGGAGGAGGAGGTTGGTACAACGGCCTCATTTTGTAAAATAATAATTATTCATAGATCAAAAGGTTTGCATTTAATTTCAATAGGTTTATTTTATGCATTTTTATTTTTAAAACTGCGCCGAGTATGTTGTTGTTGTTGTGTTTCTGAAGGCGCTGATACATTTGAGCATTCACCTGTAATGAGCATTCTCGCGAATGTTACAAGACAGAAAAACAAACGAGTGTGTTTTCAGCGAGCATTCTTACGAACGTTCTGGCGAGCATTCTCGCGAATGGACAGTAAATTCGTTACGAGCTTTTCGCCGAACCGAGCTTCTGTCATTGTTCTGTCGTCGCGCCCTTGTCATTGTAACTAGGGTTGCCAACTTATTTGCCAAAAATCAAGTATAAAATAGTTTGTATAGGACAAAAATAAAGGATTTGAAAGAAAAAGTATTTTTCACATTGTATGTTTATATTGTCTTAAGAACGTATTTTTGTGTGCTTCATGCTCGTGGAAGTAGGTAATGCTCACGCAGTTCCCGTGGCCCCGCGGATATCGGATAGAGGAACACCATATCATGATGATTTTAGTGAGTAGTCCCGGCGCTTCTCGTCGAAGTATCACAGCTAGCAGCACTTTTTTCAGTAAATTTATACTGAAAATTCATTATCATCATTAGTGAATTTCTTTTGGATCTCCTTAAGTCTAAATAGTTTCCATTATCCGTTTCAACTTATGTGTAACCTTAAATAGATAAGAATCCATAATTAGTGTTTGGTCTAGGCATCACAGTTAACTTTGGGAATAAAGTATTATCTTATTTGTATTCAAAAGTTTAAAAAATAATTTCCATAAAGAAAGTAGAATACGTTATTATAAAGTATGGATGGCAACCCTAAGTGTAACGCTGTTTGTACAACGACGTGTTCGCACGCAGCTACGTTCCGTTTTTTCTTGAATTTTCATCAAGCTGCCTATATAATTTATATGTATTTTGATAATCTACGTATAAAACCACGTATAAATATCGACAATTGCGAATTAAATTGAGTAATATGTGGATTTATCTATATTTGTATTTTAATTTTTCGCAAACTCTAAAAGTTTTCTGGCCTTTTAGAGTTTGCGAGTTTAGCGTTGGACCCATGTCTCCGTGTATGCCTGCCAAAGGGCCGGGTAATATTATAAAATCAAAGGTTTTAGAATAGTCGTGAAAGTGAAACAAATAATAAGTGTCACCATCATCATCATCATGTTATGCCAATGGATGGGGCAACCCTTATATCTTAAAACTTTTTTTTTCTTATGTGGAAATAACTTTTAGTGGTAATTTCAACAGCTGTGTCTAGAGAAGTCTTTATTTGTGGTTTCTGGTTGTTGGCAAAATTGTCTCACCGGCTAGTCGTTCAAGCTACGGCCGATTCGGGCGTTTAGGCCTTTTTCAAGTTCGTCTGTAAAGTTATACACATTGTACCGTCACTGCCACTTTCGTCACCAGACCAGTTAAACAACCGGAGTGGCCAAACAGACGGTCTGAATTAGGTCCACGCACATAAGGCGAAGTGAATAGAGAACATTTTTCCACTGTCAAAGTCAAAGTTAAATCATTTATTTGTTCATAGGTTCATTACAAACACTTAAACAAAGTCATACTTTTTTTTAATTAAGCTAGAAGAGGCCGGTGTTTCCTACCCGACTGCCCTGAGAAGAAACATCCGAAACAAACTCAGAGGTCATAGTCTCTTTTAAAGTTTAGACAAAAATTGCTTATTATAAAAAAATATATAAAATAAGATAAAAATATAATTATGAGAACAATGTGAGAAGCCTACATTACAATATAATAGAAATAAGTTAAAATAATATAGATAGAATTGTGACAACAGTTCAGAGCAGGCAGACGGCACCATAGCTTAGCTCAACCATTTTTTAGGGAACCAAACCAACCGACCCACAACGCCACCATAAGAAAGACGAATTGACTATTCGCACATACGCACGGAAGTGCGTCGTCGCGTCCGCGCGTATCGACTCGCTTGCTGTTTTCTCTAGGTATGTACTCCGGCCCTAATTGGGAACAATCGTTGACAATCGTTGAGATACATAGATTGTCACAGGTTGTCACTTTAAGTTGGTTAGTGATGGGCTTTCTCAGAATGAATGTCGATAGAATATAGGTAGAATGTTGATAAATCCTCAGACCAAACAAAATAAATTAGCGGGTCTTAATCGCGTACAATTAACTTATTTAAGGTATAAATACCTATCTGGTTCCGACGTTTCGCTCGTCTTGCACCGAGCATGGTCGCGGAGAGACTGATGAGAGCTCAGCGCCGTCTTGTGAAAGTGCGGGTTTCGGCACCTACCCTCACTTGGTCTTTATTTAAGTTCGCAATGTCGGTACTCCGACACACTACACTAATGACGTCTACACACTGTTCAGATTTATTACTGCGGCGGTGTCTTTGCGGACTTGCTGATGACTGGATTCCAAGTAGCCGATAATCTATATCCATCCTCCCGGTTGAAATTGTTATGTTTCTTGATTTCTACCGCTTTACGTACTATCCTGGAGTAATAGTGACGATCGGTGGATAAGACTTATGGTTGATGCAGTTCTATCCAGTGGTTTGGTCCAGGCTCCAACAAATGCTAGAAGAAACCGACATATTAACAAGTCGGCGATAGCTGACTATCGCCGACTTATTAATATGTCGGTTTTTTACAGCTGCGATATGTTCCTTCACTCTTTCAGCGATTGTACGCTTAGTCTGCCCGACATATGAACTACCACAGCTGCAATCGGCTTTGTAGACGCCAGGTGTTTGGAGAGGAATGACATCCTTTGGGGTACGCAGATTGTGTGCAATCTTAGAGAGCGGACTGTATACAGTCTTGATAGAGTATTTCTTGAGTTCTGTTCCAACCTTGTCCGTCACTCCCTTTAGATATGGCATGTTCGCCGGCACTCTGCTTACTTCAGGTCCACGATCTTTCCTCCTCAGACGGCGTATCTTCTTCTTGTATCCGTTGCGCCTAAGTACCTCCTGAACATGTGACAGCTTACTATTATCTGTTCAGGGTCACACAGGTCATACGCTCTGTTCACTAACGAGGACACGACGGAATCCAAATGTCGCGGATGGTGGTGCAAGTTCGCGTTAAGGTACCTGTCGGTGTGTGTCGGTTTATATACAGTGTGTCCAAGGGTACCACTATCTATCACTGTCACTTTAACGTCGAGGAAGGGTAACGATCCGTCTACCTCCATTTCGTATGTGAATCGGATTTTTGGATGTATGGAGTTCAATTTGTCTGCGAATTGTTCCACGTCTTGCTGGTTCCCCTTCATGATGCAGAAAATATCGTCGACATACCTCTTCCATAGCTTCACATTTGAAATCTGCATGTCTATGGATTCTTTGAAGTGCTCCATCGAGATGTTGGCCATTACTGGTGCTATAGGGCTACCCATAGCCACTCCATCGCTCTGGAGGTAGTGTTGTCCACAATATAAGAAGTGGTTACCATCCAAGCAATTCTTAATTAGAACTGTGTATTCATCAGACAGACCGTTTTCCCTTAATTTCCTCTGTACGACCTCAAAGCAATCTTGAACAGGAACATTGGTGAGTAGTGACTCAACATCAAAACTCACTATCACCTCGTCTGGTTCCTTTTTCGTGCTCTTGATAATTTCTATAAAGTGGCGAGAGTCCTTCACAAAAGAGTGTGTCTTGCCCACTAACGGTTGTAGTACCTTGCTTATGTGTTTCGCCAAACCGTATGTGGGTGATTTTATACCTTAAATATATGATATACCTTAAATAAGTTAATTGTACGCGATTAAGACCCGCTAATTCATTAGTATGATGTATACAAATCGCGAAAGTTTAAAATCCTCAGATCAAGTAAAAAAAAGGAATAAGTCGTATGAACCTATGCGATGTATTTAACCTGTTCAAATTAAGATCTATACATTATTATTCTATGTATCTTAGGTTGCCATTTCTGAACCTAGAGGTATCTGGACTGCATGGCAGTCTGTTTACCAGCAGACTGCCATGCAGAGGACATCGGGAACACTATGTTCGGGTTGGATATTGACTTAGGCTTAATAATATGAAAAAAATGTACCCCATAACCAATCATTTGGTATCACATCCAATGTTGCTGAGGGATTGGACCAAAATGACTCAACATCCTTTAGCGACAATCTCAACATCCTGTTTGCCGCAGATGATCTTATATATAAAGTATTATTAACGCCAAAGCTTGTGATGATTGATAGATTTTTGTTACCCTTTTATGTAAATACATCTTTGATTAACTATTGCGGAATAGCTTTACATCACATTAAGCTACCTTCTTTTCCGATAACTGACAACCATATCGGCGATGCCGCGAGTCGAAGCTAGTCTGTAAAATTTGGTATCGATATTATTACATCATTAATACGAATATCAATACAATCTCTGTGGATAAAACATAAAAATTTCTATGAAAAAAGTCTCAAACTTTTAAATGAGGTTCGTCTCAGCGCGAATTATTTATTTTTAATAAACCTCAACGTCAACGTAATATAAGAAAACGGGAGACGGATGCTGACATGATGATGCAATCAGCATTTGATACCCTACAAAATTCAACAAGTTCTCTTAACACCCTGAATGACGAGTTCGGTACCTTTGGGATGTTCGTAGCAAATAAGTTAAGGAAATATACTGAAAAGACAAAAATGTCCAACACATGATATCTAATTTACTATATAGCGCTGATAAAGGAGAATTTGATAGCTACGATACAGATATGTATGGAAGTTTTCGGGACTATGGCACAGTGCAGTCTTCTCCATCAAATGCGTCTACTTCTGCTGCTATACAAAATGCAAGTCAACGGGACAGAAATGCTTATGATGGCAGTCTTACCGATTTGTGCGAAATGAGTCAATTAACGAATTCATAAATACCTAGATACGAAATACGGCTAAAGCAAAGTCACATTGAGCCTTTACTTTTATGAAAATAAACTGTTTGCACACACTTTGATGTTTTCTTCCAATAACTCATATATTGCTTTACATACTTCTGGTATTATATGTATCCAATGGCATGTCTTGACATCTCCTGTAGCTTAAAAACGAAGAGTTACTGCTAACCTTTCTGTTATCGTGATTGCAGCTCTAAACCTTGTGTCCTGTTTGGCTATTTTGGGACCAATATCATCATACTCATCCTAAAGACATAAAGACATATTTATTTCTGCATTTTGGTAGTTTACAACACTTATACATGTCAATACCCTATTCTAGAAGAAGTCGGCTTTTCCTAGCTAAATGACTTCTTGAGAAGAAAGGCCGAAACAAACTCAGAGTCATTGTTTTTTTTTGTCACTTCAATTTCTTTAGTCTTTTCTTCATCTTTTAAAGTCCAGACAAAAAAGGGTTTAGTATGCAAGTACAATGCAGGAAATTATCTGACGCTTTTGACTGACTCGGCCCACTGATGGCCCGCATTCAACAGCAATCGTACGGCTCAACCTTAATTGAGGGAGCCAGCACGATCTGTATCACTATGCCTCCACGCCATCAGAAGGTGTTTGCATAAGCATGTCAGCCTAAGCCATCAGACAGGTTGCCACAACTATTTGTTTATATGTTTAATAATGCCCACATCGTACTCACAACTTTACATGCTAATACACAGTAAAATACATGTTGCAAACAATAAGTAAAAATAATAAAAATTTAAACAATAAAATGTCATATATTTAAAATGTCGGAAAATATTATTAAATGTCAGAAAAATATTATTGAATGTCAATTTATGAATAATAATATATTACTTAAGTAATTTTAAATGTCAAAAGAAAATAAATAAAATAACAATGTCAAATCAAACAATGTCAAAACAAAATAAATAAAATTACAAATGTCAAATAAAAAATGTCAAAATGTAAAAATATAAGTATTACAAATGTTAATAAAAATATCATGTCACTAGTTTCAAAATGTCAAAATTCATAATTTTTAAACTTAATTTCAGGCATTTTTGTCTGCTAAATAATCTTTAACTGTGTAATAAGCTTTTGAACACAAGCTCTGTTTAATAAATACTTTGAATTTATTAATACTTAGTTCCTGAATATTGCCTGGAATTTTGCTGTATAAACGTATGCTTTGACACTTGTATGAGTTACTTATTTTTTGTAGTCTATTTGAAGGTAGAACAAGTTTGTTTTTATTTCGTGTGTTTAAATTATGAATGTCGCTGAATTTAGAAAACATATTTATATTTTTCCGGACATATAACAAGTTCTCATAAATGTATTGAGATGCGACAGTCATTATCTTAATTTCTTTAAATTTTTCCCTCAGTGAATGCCTTGAACCAAGACTGTATATTGCACGAATAGCCCGCTTCTGCAGTACAAACACAGTTTGAATGTCAGCTGCGTTGCCCCATAATAAAATGCCATATGTCATTATGCTGTGGAAATAACTAAAATATACTAATCTGGCCGTATCTATATCAGTTAACTGACGAATTTTGTAAACCGCGTATGCTGCAGAGCTAAGTCTATTCGACAACTGACCTATATGTGGGCCCCACTGTAGCTTAGAATCTAAGGTTATGCCTAAGAATACGGTGTTATCTATAAGATCCAACTCTTCTCCATTCAAACATATGTTATGTTTAACTTGTTTTACATTCGGTCTTGAAAATCGTATACATTTTGTTTTTCTTTCATTTAACAGTAAATTGTTAGCTGTAAACCATTTAACTACTTTAGAGAGAGCGTTATTTACATCGTCATTATTTGATTGTTGTCGTCTTAGTTTAAAAATAAGTGATGTATCATCAGCAAATAACACTATCTCTTCATTATTTTGCATAATGTATGGCAAATTATTAATATATACAAGGAAAAGGAATGGACCAAGAATTGAACCTTGCGGCACTCCCATTGTGACCACTGAACCCATAGAAACTTTTCCATTTACCTCAACTCTCTGTATCCTATTACTCAAATATGATGTTAGGAGATCCAAAGCAGTGTTCTTAACTCCATAGTAATGTAATTTCCTGATCAATGTTTCATGAAACACGCAATTAAAAGCCTTAGATATGTCACAAAAAACTCCCAGAGCATCATGCGACTCCTCCCAGGCATCAAAAATACTATCTAAAAGCTCAACTCCAGCATCGGTAGTTGATCGACCCCTAGTAAAACCAAATTGTTTTTCATGTAACAGCTTATTGTTATTAAAATGAATTTGAAGCTGACCTAGAATTAATTTTTCAAAAATTTTACTAAACTTGGGTAGCACCGATATTGGCCTATAATTTGTGGGGTCAGATGTGCTACCTGATTTAAGTAACGGAATTACTTTACTACTTTTCATTTGATCAGGAAACACACCACAGTCAATGCATCTATTGAAAATCATTGCCAGTTCCGGTGCTACTGTGTTGATTATAGATTTCGTAATCACAACAGAATTGCCCCAAAGATCACTAGTCTTCTTCAAATTAAGTGTATTAAAAGTTTTTACAATATCTCTGTCAGTGACATAACTAAAACTAAATTTAATGTTACACCTATTGACATTTTGTTTCAATAGAGATTCGGCGTCATTAGGCGACGAGTTGAGGGATTTAGTGGTTGAGACTGGAATGTCTGTGAAGAAATTTTCAAATGCTGTGGCAACCTCGAAATCTGACTTTAATATCTTTTTATTTAATTGAAGAGTGTAATCGTTACTTTTAATCTTGACCCTTCCAGTCTCATTGTTTATAATATCCCACGTTGCTTTTATTTTATTGTCACTGTTTTTAATTTTTTGATTTTAAATAAAGTGTCTTAGCTTCACGACAAATCTTTTTAAATAACTTGGAATAATTTGTTACATATTGACAAAATTGTTCATCATTTTTATTAATTACTTTCTGTTCATATAATTCGTAAAGCTTATTTCTACTTTTATAAATTCCAGTGGTTGCCCATTCACTGAAGGATGTAGTACCAGCAACTGAGATCCTCTTAGGGACAAAGATAGAATTGAATATAGTACAGTACATGTCAAAGAAAGAATTGTACAACTTATTAGGATCGTTATTATAGCATAAGTATGGTAATGTACTTGTGAGTTTATCCTCAAGTCCCTCCAGACGACGCAAAGTTTTTGGCACCACACTCAATTCCTTTCTACCTACTTTTTTAGACTGCATAGCAAATGTTATAGATTGTCCACAATGATCTGATGTTAATTTGTTAATTATTTGCTTTCTAACTGGTACAATATCTGTAAATATATTGTCTATACAAGTAGATGTCGTGGAAGTTATCCTGGTGGGTTCCAAAAATAAGCATGCAAGATTATATGACTTGAACAAATTCTTAATTTTGTGGCAATTCAGGGAATCTTCTAGTAAATTAATATTAAAATCGCCACCTACTATTATAGATTTATTTTGTTGGCATAGCTTCCGTAACACATCATCCATGACACTTTCAAAGTTGTCATAGCAGGATGATGGTGGCCTATACACACTCAAAACAAGAAGTTGGTCCAACTCCACACAGTCTATTTCAACTGTCCGTTCAACAGAGAAACTAACAATGTCACTACGATTCTTAAATTTAAGCAGCTTGTTAACTAAAATCAATGATCCACCATGTATTGCATTTTGTCTGCTGAATGAACTACCAACTAGATGGTTATTAAAATTGCACATGAACTGGTGATCTTTAAGCCAAAGTTCTGTTATACACAAAATATCGACGCATTCACCGTTCATGAACAACTTCACTTCTAAATCTTTATTTGACATACCTTGTATATTTTGATGTACCAGTTTTAATACTTGTGAATTTCTAAATGAATTATTAGTTGGATTGGGCTTATTCGTACATACCAGCCCATTATTAATGAAAGTGTCATTGCAAGAGGTATTCTCTATTGTCGAATTATTTAATTTAAATTAATAGAAATGTCAGACTGTGTAGCCAAAATACTGGCTGAATCATTATAAATGTCATTTTGTTGCTGTATAGGGGCAACACGTTTATTAGCCAAATTCTTGGCTGAAATGTCAACACAAAATGCTAGCGCCTCAGCTAGTTGTCTCTCATAATAAGAATTCAGATAACAAGTATCTTGTGTCAAATGTAAAGCTTTACTAACGTAATTGTTAGAGTCAAAAACATGAAATTGATCGTTATTGTATGACCAACTACACAAATTTATATTAAGACTATGTCTAATATTATTTTCTTTCTGTGGCAACCCTTTACTGAAAGGTAAAGTGAGCATAATAATTTGATTTAAATTTAATTCACATAATTTACTGTAATAATAGAATAAAAGTCTTTTATTTAAAGATCCTCTTTTACCAAGTAGGATCAATAAAGTTGTATCCTGGTCAAAATTGAAGTTTATAATTTTATCTAAAATAGCAATGGAACTTAACCCAGGCAAACAGTAGTTCATCACTAACCCATCACTATATGTATTCGCCAACAACTGACCCATACCTTTTCCAATCTCGTCACTAAATATTATCACTTTATTTTTATTTTGTAATATAGTTTTACTGTCTAGTTTGTTATTTTTTAATTTATTTAGAGTGTGTTTAATATTTGAATTTGTATTGTTTAAAGAACTATTTGGCAAAACCGGGTCACATGTTGGCAATGAGCAAGCTGGCGAGTGTTGGTGGTTGAACGCGATGTCATTGTTCAATGGTATTAAGCATTTGTTACTATTTGATGCCACCAACTCATTCATTGCCAATATGTACTCTTTCATTTGTAGTTCAGAGCTTTTATATTTATTTGTCATTGATACTAATTTGTCACTAAGATTATTTAATTCTACCTGCAAATTATTTATTTCTAATTTATGTTTCAAATTATTTTGGTGATATTTCTGTGTGTATATTTTTAATTTTTCAAGAGCAAGTAATCTTTCCCTATTTAACTTAACATTTTTTATGAAAATCTTTTGTCTGTGAACAAATTTTTGGGTCTTTTTTATGAATTTGTTTATTTTGACATATTTCTTAATTCTATTCCTACTACCCCTAATCAATTTTATTGAATTATTTGATTCTTTGCACACTGAGAGACTATTTGGAAATGATGCTTTAGAATGATTTATATCAGTAATCATGCTTGGAGCATGAACCACCAGCTCATCGAACAGAATTTGATTTGCCGTTGTAGTGATTTGATCTTGGGTGAATTCTAGATGAGTTATTCTACTGTTTGCCTCGTGTAACTGTTTGTCTAAGAACTGTATACGGTCAAGTGCTTGTTCATACTGCAAGCTACACTCGGCAAACCCGTCCACAATGAGCTGGAGTCCATCCCGAGCACTCATGGCATCAGAGAATTGAGTATGTAGCTGAGCCATTTCACATTTTAATATCTTATTTTTTTCCAGTAAGTTCAACATTTCTTTCTCGTTATCTTCTCTTTCCTCTATCAGTTTGTTACACAACTCCTTAGAGGTCTTTAATTCAATTAAAGCCAGTTGGAGTTTAGACTCTTCCTGGCGAGCCAAAGCTTTACGAGTCATAATCATAGTGAAAAGAGAGAAATACAAGTACAAAGAAAGTTTTGTTCAAAAGTAAAGGAGAAGATTGAAATGCGTAGTAATAGTAGAGTTTAAAGCTAAATATTATTGTAAGAAAGAACAGCTGATCTCGTAGAAAGTTGTGTAACCAACTAACAAGGTTAAGGTTATGTTTATGTATTTTTACTATTTATAGGTGGTTATTTAAGAACATGATAGCACTTTTTATTCGGAAATATACTAAATAAAACTATTTTATACGTATAAGTCGATTTTAGATAGTAGTTACAATGTTATACCTATTTGTAAAATGACAATGCAAATTTAGCCGGTAGATTGGTTGTCAAAAAAGAAATCACAATAAACTCACCTTATTTTCACAGAAAACACTAATACTTTTATAGATTATTACATATAACACATTTATTAAGTAATTAACTTGTAATAAGCTTTAATTATTTGATTATTTTATATTTTTATTTGCAAAAAATACGGGACAAGGTCGGATCAGCTGTTAACCTCAGTGTTGCCACAGAGCGAAAAAAAGAAAATCCTCTTAGCGTTATCCCAGTTTTAATCTGGGGTCCGCTTTCTAGTCTAACCGAATTTGGCAGAATATTAGCTTTTCCACGCAGCTACAGCCTGTCTGACCTCTGCAACCCGAAGGGATAGCGATATTTCATGGTTTAGACTGGTGTCAGTTTATTTAGAAGGTACTGACGCCCTGTGACGACTGTCAAAGATCTTCATGACAACCGGGACCGACGGCTTAACGTGCTCTCCGAGGCACTGGACAACCGATAATTAACAATTCAAAACGCACATAACTCCGAAAAGTCATTGGTGCACGCCGTGGATTCGAACCCGATATCCTCTGCATGGCAGTCTGTTGGTATATCCACTCGGCTATCGCTGCCTTGTTCTTGTATTTTAGGACCAATAATGTTTAGCAAATATTCGAAATCCCTTGATGACATAACAGAAAATTTCTATAGTCTCCGCTTATTTCTTGATGTTTTAATTCTGCTACTAATTGTAGATCTCAACTTCCATTTCTAAGTCGAAACAGATTGGCTTGCCACCGACTTTTACTTTTCTTTCTCTTTTTATTAAAATAACCGCTAAATAAAAAAGTTGCATTTCCAGTTATAATATATTGGTCAAAGAAATATAACCTTATCCTAGTGCAACCTCTCTGATATTAGTCTATGATGTAGCACACGCTCAAAGAGATTGGATAATATACACACGCTACTGTTAGATTTGACATCTTTGTGACTTGTGACAATGTTTTGGCGAGCATCATCGCGAGCATTCGCTAGAATGCTCGTGAAAATGTTCGTAGCGATGTTTGGCTACATGTTCGGCTCTGTTCGTTGTTCGGTTTGCCAAAACAAAAAACCGGCGAATGCTCGCTGTTCTGTTACAAGTGAATGCTCAAGTGTATCAACGCCTTAAAGTACCATTTTATAAAAAGGAGCTTTAATTATCGTCGTAGCATTACCTCAGGTGCATCCCGAGATCCGCTTACTAATATTACCGGATTTGACTGAATGTTAGCATTTCCACAAAACGAATGCTGCCTGACTTCTGCAACCCAAAGGGATAGCGATATTCGGTTGTTAGGCTAGTGTCAGTTTATTCAGCGGTACTGAAACCCCAAACCGACTGTCAAAGAGCCGGCACCTACCAACGGCTTAACGTGTTCTCTGAGTCATGGGGCAAGCAATAACTAACAATTTAATACGCACGTAACTTTTCAGTGGTGAGTGCCATGGATTTGAATCCAACATCCTTTGCTTGGTCGTCTGTTCGTATCTCCTCTAGGCTTCCTTTGCAGTAGACAAATATATTAAATTTTTAGCACCGTTGTATTGCTAAACAGTCATCACTCAGCGTTCAATGAAGTATAACATTGTATCATTATCGACAGAACAAAAGACTGAACGATCGATCTGTCACCGCGTATCCACCTCAAGCAACTGTAAATAATGATAATGGATTACTGTTTTCTCTTTATTTTTAACGGGGAACAGATTAGGAGAGCAAAAACGATATCCCGTTGTTTTTACACCGGCAATGGCCGAATACACATTAACATTTTCTGTCGAGTGAACGGTCTCCTTCGCTGACCCCTCGCCCTTTTCCAATATTGTTAACCCTAATTTTTTTTAATATGTCTTCCGGGTAACTGAATGAGATAATTTTCTAACCAATATTTTTTACCATTTTATTTATAAAAAGATGATTGGGAATCTTGTGACTAACGGAGTATGTGCATTATGATACTTTTTTTTTTTTTTTTTTTTGTTTTACGAGGTGGAAAATCCCTTCGGATCTCCGACTCTTGGGGGAAATAAGAGCCGGAGTATGTGGTGTTTCCACTAAAAACCACCTCGACTTCCGCCATGTACCCGTGTGTCGGAGGGTGGGGCATCACCAAAGCACTCGTCGCCACCCGCCGACGGGTATTGGCCCGCCAGATGGTCAGGCGGGCCCCGAACAAAACCCCCTTGGTGACGGATGAAGATGTTGGACTCCGCCGCCAAAACGCCCAGTGGCCGCAGAGGATAGGGAGGACGGCAACGCAACACCGCATCTCCTCTTCCTCTGCGGCCCCACCGCGACGCATCGAATGGTGCGCCCCCATTTGGTCGCGGGAGATAGGGCGCGCGGCAACGCAACACCGACACGCCTCTCCTCCCGCGACCGCACCCGACTGCGAGGGACAGACAGAACTGTCCCTCGCACCCGCACCGTTGGACGCATCCTGCGCAGGCCCCTCCAAGCCCACGCGGAGCGTCCCCTCCTGGATCCCTCTTAGCTTCACCGCGGGTGACCAATCCACGGTTACTGAGCCCCCCCACCACGACAAGGTGGAGATCCCACGGGGGGGATGTGCATTATGATACTGTTTAATAAACTTATAACGTCTTATTACCAATATAGTTATTCACTTGAAAACAGTCACTTACATTTTCTTTTCGTAATTTAATTCGAACATTTTCAGAAAACTGAATTCAACCAGGACGTTTCCCTAAGTACCTCAAGTTTTATTAATTACGTCTAACCGCACCCCGCTGTTTTATAACAGTTAAATGACTTTTACATTTGCTGATTCTTGCCTTGGGTCGTGACGTGATAATTTATAAGCTTCTTCAAACCGACGTCAGCTTTGTGTCTTTTTTTTTAATATGGTTATGCTATTTTGCCAATGAAAGTTGCTTTCTGATCCTGGTAGCACTAAACATTTTTTAGACCTCTAATTTCGGTCTCTTCCTCTACGTTTTCGGCAGGCAGAAGTACTGTCCTATCAACATGTGGGAAAGAGTTCGCGGTCTACCTTTTACTCATTGATGCCCTGAATCATACGGTCAGCCTACATTGCTGTGAACTCATTGGGAGGCATCAAAACGTTGGCGTATCGTCAGTAAAGAAACTAATCTTTAATGTCTTACAAAATATGTTTTAACAGAATATATCAAATTTATTTTTATTTTTTACTGGACTTAAGCTTCTCCTAATTCAGTTCACTGTCACACTGTGGCTCAAAAGGAGGATTTTTCCTTCCATGAGGATTCGATTGCAACCTTTCAGTCTCTTTATAAATGTACTATTTGTATTTATTCGTGTATATTCGTTAGTAACTAGTTACGAAACCCCGAAAAGAAACAGGGAAATGAAAATTCGTACTCTACATTCACTTAGGCATAACTGACAGATACCAAATTTATACACAAAATAGGTTTCAACGATTTATGTGTAACCTACAATAGAGCAATAATATCCATTAGGAAATTTCGATACTCCGATCATTGAATTATAGTCAAAGAAAGAACGCAAAGGTTCTCGCTACCGTGTGATTAATGCCGTATCTTCAGGTATTAGACCACGTAATTAATGATTGTTTACTACTCGACTACACTAACTCTTGCAAACAGCTTGGAGATTTTGTCCGTGCTCGAAGGTATAATTTTATTTAAGTACAAGTAAAACGAAAATGAAGTCTTTTGTAACGGTTGCCAGGAATCGAACCTTTGCTAGTCCGCTACAGTGCGCTGGTGGTGTGTTGCTGACGTGTGCCTACGACGATGCGTGGTCTTCTATGTGTGTGGACTGTATGGCTTCGATGTATTGGGGCTTCAGAAATGAAACATCTTCATACGTTGAGAGCGATGCTGTTCAGGTGTTCGGTGCTAGATGGTTACAAGATGGTGGTTGGGACGCCAACGAACTGGCCGAATGGATGGTCGCTTAAGTACCTCGAAACTTTACCTTATCGACGACCATCGCACCGAACACGTGCACAGAGAATCTTTCGTTTATTTTTATTTCAAATACAGTACAAATGTTACGTATTATTCGTTTCTATTATACATACGTACATGTTCTATACATCGTTAGATAGGTCTCATTAAGTTCTATCTATCGGTATACAATACCTAAACCGAACTACTAGCGTCACTAAGTTATTCCATAAAAACTCCCAAAAAATGCTGTCACACAAGGGCCTGCCCACTATATTTTCTATTGAAAAACTATTGTATACTAAATTTATATATATAATTTTGGCAGGCCGTTGTGTGCAACTATATGGGACATCCATTAAAATAAACACCATGAAAATATCTTTATTCAATTCAAACCTATTACATGAAAACTTATGAATCATAAGAAAAATACAGAATTTCTTAAGTAAATACTATCGTACATAAACAAAGTTTATGATAAACATACAAATGTTTGTTATTATGCTTATTTTAACTATATAAGGTAATAACTAGCAATAAGAAAGTATCTAGGCATGATTTCAAGCCTATATGAAGCCAAAAAACACTTATAAAACTATAAAACGAATATGTAAACAAACAGCTGTTTTATGAAGTATTAGTTCTTATCTGTTACAACTGATAACACTATTTATGATCGATATCTAGGTCTCTACAGTTAGCACAGGGTTTAGACTAATGTTCATGTACTATATAGTACTTTATATTAAAGATTTAACTATTTACACTATTTTAGCTATTTTTTAACGTTTTGACACGTCCGGGAACGGAACCCGGTGTACCGCACGATTAGATAACACTGATTTTATACGATTTTCACTCGCGGTTTCGAATACACTATTCACTGTCATAGTTTTTAATGTCTGTCGCGAACATCTCTCCCGCCGTGTAGCTACGCGCGTGTCCCGTCGTGTGGCGGTGCTACAGAGCACCCGGTGAGCGACGCCTTGTCACTTGGGCAGGGGAACCAGCTTCTTAGCCGGCCGTTTGAGGACGCCTGCTGCTGTGCGCACCTCGACAGTGCGTATGGCGCCGTCGGCGCCCGGGTAGACGGCCACAACTCGACTTCGCGGCCAGGTATTGCGCGGGAGTTGGCCGTCGGCGATCAGGACGGGGTCGCCGTCCTCGAGGTTGAGCCCAGACCCATGGGGTTCCCGCCGGTGTTGCAGCTCGGGTAGGTACTCGCGCACCCAACGGCGCCAGAACATGTCGGCGAGGATTTGGGCGCGCCGCCAGTGCTTGCTGCTGTTGAGGTCAGCCTCGCTGAACTCGCCCAGTGGAGGGAGGCGAGCAGAACCACCGAACAGGATGTGGTTCGGGGTGATGGCCTCGCTGTCTGCTGCGTTGACGGAGACGTGTGTGAGGGGTCGACTGTTTTCTGTGTACTCGACCTCACACAGTAGTGTAGCTAGGACTTCTTCGTGCGGATGGCGCTCGTGAAGGACCGTATAGAGGGCGGTCTTCACGCACCTGACGAGGCGATCCCATGCGCCCCCCTTGAATGGCGCTGAGGGGGTGATGAAGTGCCATATGATGCCACGGCGACTCGCTTCTTCGGCGACGGCGTCTCTCATCTCTCGGTTGGCACCGTGCATGTTGGTGCCGTTGTCCGAGTAGATCTCTGCGGGGCAACCTCGGTGCGCTGCGAACCTGCGCAGCGCCAAGATTGCGGAGTCAGCGCTCAGGCTGGCGGCGACCTCCAGATGTACTGACCTGGAAGTGAGACATGTAAACAGTGCCACATAACGTTTGTGACGCTGTCTACCGACGGTTACGGAGAGCGGCCCGAAATAATCAAGACCCGTGTAGGTGAAGAGCCTCTGATGGTGAGCAAGGCGCGTCTTCGGATGGTCCCCTGTGGCTGGCTCAGGCGGCTGCGTTTTTCTAATGCGGCATGGTAGACATCTATGTACTATTTTCTTTGTAGTCGGCCGCAGACGAACAATCCAACAGTGTTGGCGTATTTCATTTATTACCAACTCTGTACCGCTGTGATGTAATTTTCTATGCGTCCAATCTATGTATAGCTGTGTAATACGATGATCGCCGTCTAAGATTGGCGGTCTCTTTGTCTGTTCGGAGATTTCTTCTGTAGTTATTATACGATTGCGTAGAGTGATCATTCCGTTGTTCATCTCCACGGGTAACGAATACAGGCGGCTGTCTCTGGCAACACCTCCTCCGCGCCGCAGCTACCGAAGGTCGGCGCCGAAGGAGTCCTCTTGTACCGCCTTCACAAGAAGGTCCTCGGCGCCGCAGGTGTATTCTGCGGAGAGAAGCACGAAGTTTCGGGAGTCGGCGGCTGGACGAGGTGCCGCTCTGCCCGACTTGATGTTGTGCTTCGTCTTCGTCACGTGACGCCAATCTGGATCCTTCTGTCTATTTTTCTGCGTTCTTTTATATAGAACCTTCTCTGCGGTTTTCTTACATAATGCTATAAATTGTAGAACTCTTGCTGTTGCTCGTAAGAGCCTTTCCCATTTGGAAAATCTATACGGGTCCGGTACGGCTTCTATAATTCTATGTGTTTGACGTTTCTCTACAGCTGTCATTGTGCGCTCTTCGCCTGTCGCGTCAGGGGCGATGTGCTTCTCTACGGGCCATAGTGACGGGTCTTCGTACAGGAACGACGGTCCGGTGTACCACTCGTGTTTGGAGTTAAAGCTGTTTGGCACGTCGCGTGTAGCCGCATCCGCCGCGTTCATCTTCGTAGGTACCCAGCGCCAATCTTCAACTTTACTATGCTCTTCTATGGCGGCTAGGCGGTGTGCGACGAATGGTTTGTACGCCCGTGCTCCTTTTCTGATCCACGTTAGTACGGTCTTGCTGTCCGTCCAGTACACGACGGCCTCGGGTTTGACGCGATGTTCTTCTATTACCGCTTGAGCGACTCGCGTACCCATGACGGCGGCTTGCAGTTCGAGTCTCGGGATTGACGCGAATTGGGCGAAGGCGAGAGTGGCACCGCTTAAGGTGGTCCTTAAGCGGTGCCACTCTCGCCTTCGCCATAACGAGCGTCACGTGCACACACCCATCTGGTGTAGTCGCTCGCCAGTACACCGCTGTTGCGTAGGCCGCTTCACTGGCGTCCGTAAAGACATGTACTTGGAGGGTACAGGCGTCACTGTACCCGGGGTAACACCGCGGGATGCGTATCGACTTCAACTGTTCTAAGTGCTGTATCCACGATGCCCATTGCACTCTGTGGCTTTCGTCAAACTTCTCGTCCCAATTTGTATCGAGTCGCCAGGCTTCCTGTAGTATCTGTTTGGCTCGAACAGTCACGGGTGATGCGAGGCCGAGTGGGTCGTATAGCAACATAACTATTTTCAACGCTTCTCGTTTGGTAGGCTCTTCGGTGCCGATGAGGCCGTCTGGAAGCCGTGCGAGTGTAAGGTTGAAGCTCAGCTCATCCGCGCTCGTTTTCCACATCAAGCCGAGAATTTTCTCTTCTTGCCCCTTGCTGGCGAGGCCGACTGTCTCCTGGCGATGTTGACTTGGTTCTATTGCTTCGATGACGTTTCTAGAGTTCGACACCCATTTCGTGAGGTGAAAGTGCGCTTGTCTGTGTATGTCTCGCACCCATGACGCTATGCTCGTCGCTTCCTGTTCGTCCCTGAAGCTGTCCAGATAGTCATCCATGTAATGGTTATCTATGATGGCTTCTGCTGCTTCCGGGTACTCTTCTGCGTGCTTGCGAGCGTTCCAATTCTTTGCGAATATAGCTGTACACGGTGAGCTTGCCGCGCCGAAGATAATGGACTTCATACGGTATTCCTGGGGCGGTTCCTCCCGCCGGTCACCTCTCCACAGGTAGCGCAGCGCGTCTCGGTCTTCTGGGCGTACTCTCACCTGCATAAACATCTCCGTTATATCAGCTGAGACGGCAACGCGGTGTCGACGGAACCTCATCAACACCCCCGGCAACGATTGTAGCAAGTCCGGTCCCGTGAGCAGGAAATCGTTGAGTGACACACCTCTGATTTTCGCGGCGGCGTCGTGAACTATACGAATCTTCTCGGGCTTCATGGGGTTGTGTACATCGAAGTGAGGCAAGTACCAAGTCTTCCCTGGCGTACTATTCGTGGGAGCTTCTTCTGCGTATCCCTTTTCTATCAGCGAGTTCATCTGTTCTGTGTATCTTGTTTTCAACTCTATGTTTCTATCTAATTTTTTCTCTATGTGTGCGAGCCTCCTTGCCGCGTTCTCGTAACTATCTGGCATGACGATGTCTTCTTGTTTCCACAGAAGAGCCGTCTCTATATGTCTATCTTCTAATTGTTTCGTATGTTTTTCTAACATATCTGTAGCCCGCTTCTCGGGGTCCGAGTTCGGTCGACGTGGGTTCACTATGAGCGATTCCAGAGCGAAATATTCTTTCAGTTGCGCTTCTATGTTTTCATCTGTAGCGGAGAGACCGTTGACGAAGTGTACGGTGTTTCCCAAGGTGCGTGAGCGTGCGCCGTGCAGTACCCATCCCAGCGACGTAAGCGACGTCACCGGTTGATCGTTGGGTCCTCTTCGTACTGCGTTCGCTATGAGCAGGTGCCAGTTGTCTTATCCTATTAGCACCTTCGGCACGCCTATATCATATACCAGTTTCCTCTTGATTCCTTCGAGGAGTTTGCAGTCTATCAGGTCCTCTTCAGCGATCTTCTGCGGCGACAGGTGTAGGCTGGCTACGGTGCGCGCACACAAAGGCACTTGTTTGCTGTCGGCGCCGTCTCCTCGTATGTGTATGTCTACGCGTCGCGACGTTGGCACGTCGATCGACGTATCGCCTATGGCACGGATCGTAAACGGGTCCAGGTTCCCTTCCGCCCCGACTTCTTTGGCTATGTCTTCGTATATGAGCGATACGGTGCTTCCGTCGTCGAGTAGGGCGAACGAAGACACCTCTCCCGCCGGTCCGACTATCTGCACGGGCACTATCTTTAAGTATGCTTGAGCCTTTGCACGTATGCACGAACTGGCGACCGTTTCTTGCTTTTCTATGTTCACGTCTTCGGTCCTATGGGCTCCTCTATCGTAGTGAAGCAACTGGTTGTGTGTACCGCGGCATCCCTCTACACCGCACTTCTTAGGCTTGCACGAGTGTTCTATTCGGCGTATGCGTAAGCAGCGAAAACACAATCCATGCTGCTTAGCTAGCTGCCATCTCTTCTCTGCGTTGGCGTTACGAAACGTGCTGCAGGCCGACGAGTAGTGTCCTTCGCGTTCACATATCCTGCACTTCGTGTTAGACGTGTCCGTATGGGTTCGCTTCTCCGTCGTCGTCACCGTGTATGTCCTCTGCACGGTACGTCTGCTTGGCGGCCCATCGGTGATGTTCTCAGCCGGCGCGAACGCGCTACAGTAACGCGCGTACTCTGTCACGAAGTCACTGAATCGGCTGAGATCTGGCTTCGAATTGCTCTTCTCGGTGTACGTCTTGTACCACTGCACACGTAGCGAGTTTGGTAGCTTCTCGGTCAACACACGCACTATCTCCGCATTGATGAGGTAGTGTTCTTTTTTCAACGCACGAAGTGTGACGACGCCGCTTCTAATCTTGCTCGCTAACGCGCATATGTCCTTAGGTGCTTCGCTACAGCGTGGCAGGGTCCTCAGCTTGTCCGTCTCCGCCTGTGCGATCGAGTCTGGTCGTCCGAACTGCAGCTCCAACTCCTTCATAATTTCATCTGGTCGCGCATGCCCAATCAGTTCAGAGCTAACTGTTTCTAACGCTCTTCCCTTGAGACTTCTTCTCAGTCTCGCTGTATTCTCCACGTCGTTGAAGAAATTCTTGGTGGTGTCGTATATCGCCTTGAACGACAGCCACTCGGTGTGCGCGCCGCCGAACGTCGGTAGCGTCATGATGACTTTCGAAACCGCCGGGTATGGTGCAACTATCGATGTGTCCGGTGGCTTCCTGTCGGCGAGCGCGGCGATCGCGTAGGTGAGATCCGTGATGAATAGCTTCAGCGAATCACCTCCCTGTTGATGTACGTCCATCTTCTGTGAGGGCGGTCCATCTTCTATCTTCTGTACCCCGTCGACGTCCCTCTTCTTAATGGGCGCCGATATCACTTCTATATCTTCAGGGCCGGGCTGGGGTTCCGGAGCCTCTTCCAACCACGAACGTACGTAGTCTTGTTTCGACTGTCCATCCTCGTCGTAGTCATCGGAGTCCGCCTCCTCTTCAGCCTTCTGTAGTGCTAACTGTGCTAACTGTAGTTTTATCTTCAAAACTTCTTCTCGAGCCAACATCACATTTCTATTGGAGCGTCCCATAGCTGCTGAGCGTTGGTCGCGTTCCCTCGTTGGCTTCTTTCTTTCTCTATTTTCTATTATACTATAATGCGCTGTACAAACGCTCGATCTATCGGATGGTTGCAACGTCCTTGCCTTGTCGTCTTCATTTTTCGACTGCACCTCTGCTCGCTCCCTTGCATCTTGTGTGATGTTTCGTTCGTCCCTCCCCGCGGGGCCGGGGGGGGGCCGGCGGCGGCGCGTCGCTCCCGACTGTTGTCGACGGCGATCGCGGTGGCCCGTCGTGACGGACGACCGCGGCGGCTGGGTTGCGGGCAGCGGCGGCGCGGGCAGGGGTACTGGAACTAGGCCCGGCGCCGGCCGCTCCTATGGCGACATCGGGAGCACGACCTCTTGAACGCGTCGTAGGCATTCTTCTATCCGGCTCGATGCGACCAACAAATGGTCGCGGCAGCAACAGGTGATCCGGCTTCGACAGGACCAACAAATGGGACGAAGTCGCAGCAGGTGATCCAGCTCAAAGGACCAACAAATGTAACGGATGCCAGGAATTGAACCTTTGCTAGTCCGCTACAGTGCGCTGGTGGTGTGTTGCTGACGTGTGCCTACGACGATGCGTGGTCTTCTATGTGTGTGGACTGTATGGCTTCGATGTATTGGGGCTTCAGAAAGATAGGTCTCATTAAGTTCTATCTATCGGTATACAATACCTAAACCGAACTACTAGCGTCACTAAGTTATTCCATAAAAACTCCCAAAAAATGCTGTCACACAAGGGCCCGCCCACTATATTTTCTATTGAAAAACTATTGTATACGAAATTTATATATATAATTTTGGTAGGCCGTTGTGTGCAACTATATGGGGCATCTATTAAAATAAACACCATAAAAATATTTTTATTCAATTCGAACCTATTACATGATAACTTTTGAATCATAAAAAAAATCATCATCGTAAGTAAACAAATTTATGATAAACATACGAATGTTTGTTATTATGCTTATTTTAACTATATAAGGTAATAACTAGCAATAAGAAAGTATCTAGACATGATTTCAAGCCTATATGAAGCCAAAAAACACTCATAAAACTATAAAACGAATATGTAAACAAACAGCTGTTTTATGAAGTACTAGAGGACGCCAGCAGCTACGCCTGCAAAAAATTTACCTTAAATTACCCGTTTTGGCCGATCCCGTGGGAATTTCGGGCAATCCCTTCTTAGTGCACCCCTACGGTCCCCAAGAAACAAACATGCCAAATTTCAGCTTCCTGCGCCCAATAGTTTCGGCTGTAGCGTGTCTGTCAGTCAGTCAGTAACGCAAGGATTTTATATATACAGATTAGTTCTTATCTGTTACAACTGATAACACTATTTATGATCGATATCTATGACTCTACAGTTAGCACAGGGTTTAGACTAATGTTCATGTACTATATAGTACTTTATATTAAAGATTTAACTATTTACACTATTTTAGCTATTTTTTAACGTTTTGACACGTCCGGGAACGGAACCCGGTGTACCGCACGATTAGATAACACTAATTTTATACGATTTTCACTCGCGGTTTCGAATACACTATTCACTGTCATAGGTTTTAATGTCTGTCGCGAACATCTTTATTTCTTTTGGGCTCAGACAAGCATAACATTAAGTTATTTATAATCGTCTTCTTGATTCTAAACACGAAAGTATTTCTCAATGTTACTGTCTCCCAACAGAATTGAACTTGAATAAATTTCGAAGATGGAAAGTGCGTCGCCTTTGGGCTCGGGCATCATACGAGTCCATTAACTCGGCTCCTGGGGAGATAGAGCCTACCTTCTCTATCTCTCACTAGAGTAACACCTGTCGGGCGCATCTTCGTTGCGGGGGTGGGCACCTCCTACTTCAGTAGGCTGGAGTAGGGTGGTGGCAAAGTTCAGATGGGGACCCAGTCCTGCGAAGTATAACGCGGAACCCATGCCCAGGGTTACGGGTGAAGTCCTCAACGGCTGCAAGGGCGGAGATGAGACGCATCGGTACGGCGGAGCAGGCGAAAGAGGCACACTCAACAGAGAGCAAACTCCACATATTGGGGCATAAAGTCATGTTGAAGGTAAAAAAACTCCCAGTGAGGAGCTGCCTTAAGGTAATCATGGAAAAGGTCGCACCGGAGCTGTGGCCGAGGCAGCGGTTACAGTAAGAGATGGCAGCGGATGAACCTACTAATAAGGGTCAACGGTGGCTGAAAACTGTCTTAGCGTCAGGCGGCAGCCGGCTGTAAAACTATAAGCCAAATTCAAAACCTCTGAATATGAAAAATACAGAAAATAGAAGAAGTTTAAATGCTAGGGTGTCCTCCAGAAGCGATGGCGCCCTTTTAAATGCATTGAATGTGAATAGCAATACGAGCGAAAAGAAGAAAAATGCTAGGGCGTACCCCCAAGGCGATGACAGAGACAAGAGTCGCAACTCGCAAACAGCATGCAATAAACTACGACTGGCTACTTGGAATGTTCGAACTCTGACAGAAAGGACCTTCAAATTGGCGGAAACGCTAAGCAGAAGAAATATTAACATCTGGTGCTTACAGGAGGTAAAGTGGAAGGTTTCTAAGGAGAGAAACATAGGACACGACTATAAACTCTTTTACCACGGTACCTCAACCCAGAGGAATGGAGTAGCTATAGCTACTCCATTCCTCTGGGTTGAGGTAAAAACAAAAAACGCTTGTCAACTACTATAGTAGTTGACAAGCATTTTAAGTCAAGGGTGGTAAACGTGGAACGGCGCACGGACCGCATCATGTCCATAAAACTTGCAATAGACGGACAAGCTCCACTGAATATAATAGCGACTTATGCTCTTCAAAGTGGTTGCTCAGAAGCCGAGCATGAGCAATTTTGGGACGAATTGGATAGTTTGATGCAAGAAATCCCAGCCCAAGAACAAACCATCGTGGGAGCAGACTTGAATGGACACGTTGGTGCTACCAGCGCAGACTACTCCGAACAACATGGTGGCTATGGATACGGCACAACAAATCGCCAGGGACTGTCCATTATGCAATTTGCCAGCACTCATGACTTGGCAATCGTAAATACTTACTTCCAAAAGAAGCCAGATCACCTTATAACGTACAAATCCGGAAACTATACAAATAGACTACTTTCTGGCCAAAAGATATACTCTTAAATACTTCCAAAACTGCAAAGTTATTCGAGGGGAAGCCCTCACCAGCCAACAAAGACTCCTTGTCTCGTATTATAAACTCCAGAAACCCCAACGCATCGAACAAGACCGCAACCCGAAGATCAAATGGTGCAAACTGAACACACCAAGAAGTACAGGGCTCATCGAATCCTTAATTGAATACCTCGATCAAGATATAAAGCACAAAGATAAATCAGTAAATTATCGATGGAATGACTTTGAGAACAACTGGAAGTCAAAAGCATCTGCGGTTCTAGGTGTAGCGAAAGGAGGATACAAAGACAAGGTAAACACTAACTGGTGGGATGACAATGTCAAAGAAATAATTTTCCAAAAGAGAGTATTGTTCAAAGCTTGGCAAAGCACGAGACTAGATGCGGATAAAGAGCGCTACTATATTGCAAAGAAGGCAGCGAAACAAGCAGTCGCCCAAGCTAAAGCTATTGCTTAACAATATATTTATACCAGCTTGGAAAAAGCAGAGAAAGACCACAAAATCTATAAAATAGCAAGGCGACGGCAAATTGCTACCTAGGATTATAGAAGCAATAAATATATAAAGGATGATCAGAACAACCTCTTACTGTCCAATATAGAAATAAATAATAGATGGTACTCCTATTTTAACACCTTATTGAATGAGGAATACCCCAGTCACGATTTTGTACCGCGCCGCCCACAGAGGGGCCTATAAATCTGTTCTCAGCTGATGAAGTCAAAAGTGCTATTCAAAAAATGAAAAATAATAAATCACCTGGTCCGGATGGTGAACCTGCACATCTCTGGAAGAAACTTGAAAAACTGGAATTGTCTGGCTCACTAACCTTTTCAATGACATCATCATATCTAGTAAGATCCCTGACTCGTGGAGACAAAGCTTTCTCGTCCCCATCTATAAAAATAAGGGAGATACCCAGTCCTGTTCAAACTATAGAGGAATAACACTCACCTCACATACTCTAAAAATCTGGGAACAGGTTCTGAAACTGAAGCTTTCTGATCTAACATCCTTAACATATAACCAGTTGAGCTTTACCAAAGGCAGGAGAACTACAGATGCCATACAAACACTGAGGATATTGACGGAAAAATACAGAGCGATGAAGAAAAACCTATTTATGGCATTCCTTGACCTAGAGAAGGCGTTCGACAGAGTACCCCGTCGACTAGTTTGGCAAGCCCTATGAAGTCAAAATGTGCCCGAGCCTTATATAAAGCTTCTTCAACACATGTACACTAACGTCAGTACCTCAGTTCGCAGCCCGGCAGGGACCACTCATCCTGTCCCCGTAAAAGTGGGATTCCAGCAGGGATCGGCTCTCAGCCCTCTTATATTTATCATCGTGATGGATTATCTTACACGGGACATACAAGGCGAGTTACCATGGTGCCTTTTGTATGCGGATGATATGGTCTTAGTTGCAGAGTCACTGGAAGAGCTTCAGCTAACTTTAAATATGTGGCAGCACGCGCTCAAAAGCAATGGTTTAAGGATTAGTAGAACAAAATCAGAGTATATGAAATTCATATACGGGCAACCGTGCACGTCAGTCCTACAGATAGATGGTATTCCTGTGTCCCTGGTGAACAAATTCAAATACCTGGGCTCAACCATCGATGTAACCGCCAACTGCGATGCCGACATTTTACAACGGATAAACTCTGGCTGGATGAAGTGGCGATCCTTGACAGGTGTACTCTGCGATCGCAGGATGCCTATTAAGATCAAAGGGAAAGTATATAAAACCTGCGTTAGGCCTGTTTAACTCTACGGCGCGGAGTACTGGACAACAAAACGCGATCATGAATCGAAACTTCACGTCACTGAAATGAAAATGCTACGTTGGGCAGGCGGTGTAACCAAGCTGGACAGAATCAGAAACGAACATGTTCGAGGAAGTTTCAAAGTTCGAGCCATACCAGATAAACTGCAGGAAACCCAACTTCGCTGGAACGGACATGTGATGCGCCGCGAGGAAGACCACCCTATTAAAATCGCGCTTAAAATTGACACAGGCAAACAACCCCGAGTACGCCCAAAAGCTACTTGGTGGAGAAACCTTAAGCAATTATGCAATTTGATCCCAGCAGATTTAAATGACAGAGCCGAATGGTGCAAACATATTCAGAGGGCCGACCCCAAATGATATGGGAAGAGGCACGGAGAAAAAAGAAGAAAGTGCGTCGCAACGTATAACTTCAAAACAGCGGCCACCTTTTTAATTCATCCTACGAGAGGGTTAATCCAATTCCACGTCAACGAGGCCACAGATTCAAATGAACTGACAAAAACATTGATATAAACAATCGGTTCTATTGACTTTTATTCCTCATACCCTTTTACTTATTGATTTTAATAAATATATACATAAACCACAGCACCCCAGCAAAAGCTAGGTAGAATTTGCGGTTCTTAGAATAATTTATTGTCCCTCGCCTCACGTTGAATACTTATAAAAATGCTAATGTACATAATTTCATTACAGCTACGAGAAAAAAAGTATGTGGTAGCATAATTTTATTGATTGCAAGGTTAGGTTCATTGAAATAACAGTGGGTGTTTTGCGAGCTACGTTATATCATATTGCATAGAAATAGGACTTCAGATTTACATAAGCTTGTCTATTCGATCTAGATTGTAAGTGAATTAGGTATGAAAACTGATGTTGCACTGGCGTAGTGGTATTTTTAGCAAAAGTTTTCTGTTGTTCGGCTTTATTACTAATATTTTTTGACACAATGTACTACAACATTGATAAATAAATATAAGGCAATTACATTTTGTAATGTTTTCAAATTAAATTGTCAGTTGGTATCTGGCAGTTTTGGATTCAGACGTAGAATTAAACGAAATTTGCGTAACATTTTCTTTTTGTTATTTTAATTAACTTAAATAGTAGTATAGTAATAAGCATGACATGTGGTTGTACCTATCTGTGCCCTGATAATACACGAGGAGGCAAGGAAACAACTATTACCAATCTTTTAAATTTTAAACACACCTTTATAATATTATTTTTATTGTCTATATTTCCCCGATTTCATCCAAGATTTTCACTTTGGAGACCGGAGGCATATTTCAAGAAATTTCACTTTTCAATTTCAAGCCACAAAATCCTTTGGTATCAAATAGAAGTCTGAAGTCCGCCTAGAAATATACTTTAAAATTGTGTAATATTTTATAACACCATTTTAACGTATTTGAAAATACTTGAAAAATGTGAACCACATTTTATTTTGTTTTAATTTTTTATTTTTTTATAATTGTCGTCATTAATCACTGTGCAGTGGGCTGAACTTATTGCCGCGCTGCAATACCATGTTCATTTAAATACAATTTCCTTATATTCAACAGTGATGATTTGTCTGGTCTATCGAATTCGATGGTTAACCGGCATCAGTATTTGAACAATGGTGAATTTGTCCCACAAATGCATTGTTTCGTGGAATACCACATGGTCATTCGTCGTGGCCCATTTAATTACGCTCTGTACACCGTCCTAAAATTACCTGTGCAGAAAATTGTTACCTTAATTACGTTCCATTCAAATGTATATTCTAAAACATGTATACACAACATAATTTACAAAAAAAAGGCTTATGATCAACTGTAATGAACTATGATTAAACTAAGCCTAATTTTATCAAATTACGTATTCTATTTTTTTTTTATAGACTCACGCCTGTATCCCCGAAGGGGTAGGCAGAGGTGTTATATTACACCCACATTTCGCCATGAATTTTTAGGTCCCACGTAATAGGGGGCGAGCCTATTGCCGTATTCTATTAATATTATTAGTGAAACTAAGGGTTTATGGGGATGGATGTCTGGCTAGACGGTTATTACACTTTCACGAAAACTCTGAATGGATTTTGGTAATTCTTCATTAACGTTTGCAAAGTTATTCATAAGAATAATATACGCTTTCTTAACCCGCAATTGCTGACATCCAAGAGACCAGAGTTACAGATGGTATTTAGCTCCGCTATGAAGTACAATTTTTACTGTAGTATTAAATCATTTTATTTCACAGGTCTTTGATCTTAACTAATATTACACTAGCTATTAATAGCTCAACCATGGCCTTTGCTTGTATAACTTGAAGTGTATCCCAATTTGGTCCTTGTAAAATGACCCAACAATAAATGGAATATTGTTCTTGCAAAGTTTTGGAATATAAACAATAATAACATTGCGAGGGCCAAAATTCGAGCAATGGATTTCTCTGAAGCGAGAACAAATACTTTCTCTGCTTAGTCATTTCAGCTAAATATAATATCGGTATGAAATTGTTTGTAAATAACCAAGTTGGATTAAGCACAAACTAGAAACAGTAGTTTATGCCTTCCATGTATATTGTTTTAAGGATCAACAAGTTAAATTATTTTTATTTATAACATCAATAAACAAACAATCATGGTGTTGATGATAATCTTTGAATTAACATAAACATAATGTAGGATTTTGTTTAAACATGTAGAATGATGTTGTGGAATTATTGGTGACTTAAGGAATTACACTAATGATAAATGTTCAGATGACCCTATGTGTCTAAAAATGTTTTAGTTGCACCAATATCTGTTAAAGTGTATATTTTCCATTGGGTCGTTTATTTACAAGTAACTATTTAAAGCTTGCCCCCGTGGTCCAGTGGGTAGCGTATGCCATTAGTGATCAGGAGGTCCCGGGTTCGATTTCCGGTTCGGGCAAAAAAGTGTTTTTTTTTTTAATTTCTCCTTGGCAGCATGAAGTCTGGCAAAGTGTTACTACTACGTAGGACCTACAAATTCCTGGCATTGTGAAATGTTTGTGTAATATTACACCTCTACTTACCCCTTCGGGGATACAGATCTCTCTATAAAAATATTTAAGGTCTTTTTAGTAACAATAGGATGTGCAAGTAATGTCACCTGCCTACTAGTAACTGATGTAGCACTGACGACCAATCAATCGCGGGATAACGATCCCACATGGCGCTAACCTATATGAAATTCGCGTTGGCCGACAGCATCGTCTTTGGTGCAAAAGTATTCAATAGGTAGGTAAGGCAAGTGTTGCCAATAATGTTTAGTTTGTACGAAGACTCGATAATGTAGAACGTGAAATGCCAGAGATGAATTGGTATGCATACTTCCTGAATAGGTAGCATATAGCCCCATAGCGAGAGGGAATCGAAATATTTTTAGCATATTTTTCTAAGCTTGTTTTAAAGTTTGATGATTGTGACACAAATAAAAAGCAGGTTGTAAAGAAAGTGGCGCTCACAATCACTTTTTTGGGTTCCATGTTAAACCGTTCTTTAGCTAGTTATGAAGATTTTTAAAGCTTATTAATATATAGCATGGTAAACTAATAATTCAGAGATTTGAAAGAGTCTGAAATTAGATGAAAGGAATAAATAATTATAATTTCCTTTATTTCATATGTAAAACACATGGAAAAATTTCATGAATTTAGAGAGAAATTTGGTGAAAAAATTGCATAGCTGTACCTAGTTTCAAACTCAAAATATATACATCCATCGACAAACACAAAGAATATAAAATCTCAGCTGTACAGTATATTTTGAGTTGGCATATTGGAGTCGAGTTGCGATTTCTTAGTATGTGACAATGAATTTGCTAAGCAATGAAGATCCGAAAATTTGAGCAATAATAATCACATTTCGCAAAAGTAATGAATAAAGTCTTCCGTCATCATTATAACTAAATACTTGAAAGTTTCAGCGTAAATTTCCTTACAATAAACTCCGTTCAAAATGATTAAATATTAAGTTACGTGAACTCCTAAAAGTTTAGTACATTAAAGTCTTGATTGTGAACACAAGTACTTTATTATGCCTGTTGCTTTAATATCTTCTAAAATATGCTGAAGAAAGGACAAAGATTGCATGAAATAGTGTGAACACACCACGTGATTAATGTTGGAAAAGAGTATATGATGTGAAATCCAGTCAGACTTAATGGCAGACTTCGGGCTCCAATTCTTGGAAGTCTATTATTTTGCACCAAGATAGTACTAGGATGAAAATAATCAAGACTCCCTTATTGCCCTATCCCCTTTTCCTTCTCCCTCATCCCACTCCTTATCCTATCCCTTTTCACATCCCCAAGGGGCGGCAACGCACTTGTGACTCCTGTGGTGTTGCTTGTGTCCATGGGCGGCGGTTATTGCTTACCATCAGACGATTCGTCTGCTCGTTTGCCGCCTATTACTATAACAAGAAACTCTATATGACGAACTAGACTTCGCACAGGGTTCCGCCTGCCTGCGACTTTTTACCCCTTTAGAGTGGGAATTTCCAAAATTAATTCTTAATTACTACCCTACACTCCCTATCAACATGCATGCCAAATTTCATCTTTTTGCGCCCAGTGGTTGTGGATGTACGTTGTCGTTGTTGGTCAGTCAGTCAGTAACCCAAGAATTTCATATTTACAGATAGGTTTCGGTTACTTAAGGTTTATTTACCAAAGTTGTAAGAAGCTTTTTGCATTGTAAGTAGTTTTAAATGCAGAACAATGAGCAATGTAGCTCTCATAATGCAAGAGATGCATTATGAGAGCTGCATCGCAGTACCAATTTAATTACCGACTAAGCTAGTACGCTGATTCTTAACGTGACAACGAGACCCTTTTCACTGTATAACCTTTCAAACCTACCATGAGTCTATGAGCGACAGTCTCAATAGCCCCTGCGACACGAATGTGGTTGATCAAAGATAGGGTGAGGGTGATTACGCCTGAGGAATATTTATGTAGATCGGGCTTTATAGCTGTTGGTTGCGACTTAGCTTATTACATCACTAGCAAATATCGCTGAGCATATGTAAATAGTAACCCTCATATTAAAATTTACTAAGCCCTATCTACTCATCGAGGCATTATCTTGTTTGTTAAGAGTTATTCGAGCAATTTATAATTTGGATTATGGGGCTTCGTTAAGGAATAAATTCAAAGAAATAAACATTTTAACAGTTGCAAGCCAGTACATTTATTCCAACCTAATATATTTATTCCAAAACAAGGCCTCATACTCAAAGAAAAGTGATGTCCACAATTTGAATTCTAGAAATAAGAGCAAACTAGTAGTGCCGGTTACCCGGCTAGAGAAAATAAAAAAATCTTTTCAAGGCCAATGTATGCGCTTTTACAATAACGTGCCAAGCAATATACAAAATTTAGGTTTTAATAAATTCAAAAAGGTTATAAAACGTAAACTTTGTCAAAAAGGGTACTATTCGGTGTTAGATTATATTGAAGACAAAAATGCTTGGGATTAATTTGCTCGGTCCCACAGGCTACTTATGTTTGATTAGTGTTAAGTTTCATGTGAGTGTGAGTTATTGTGTCTATATTATGCTAGTTTAGTACTTTTATATTATTATAAAAAATCCTTATTAATTGACAACAACATTATAGACACACCAGCTCATATACCTATGAAAAATTCATTGTAGTTATTAAGTTTTTAAATTGTATAGAATCAAAACGAAGAAAAGAGTGGCCCGGAGTTTCTTGCCTGATTCTTCTCACGAGGCTCTACTTTCTGAACAGGCATTTGTTTTTTCAATGCTCAATAATGTTAATATGCATTTAAAGTTAGATTTTTATTTTTATTTGTGACGTGTCCAAAAAATTTAAACATTTTTATGGAAATAAACATATTTGAGTTTGAGTTTGTATGACGACAAAATATCTAGAAAATGTCTACAAGTGCAGTTGAATAGTATTTATAGATTTTGTTTGGATGTAAACTTTATTTTTGCTAGTTGATTGTATGACAAGACATCTCTCTAGCCGGTAAGTAATGCACAATACTTCGACACGACATGCCACATGCAATCCAACTTTACTACTCACCTTACAAAATGTTCCACAATAACATTGTCCAAAAAGACAATTATAAAGCGCCCAAAACTGTTATGACTTGCACGAAATCCTTTCATATACTTTGACAAAAAAGACTCGGCGCTACGACACAAGACTGTACTTGTAAACATCTGGCACGTCTGAGACTGCGGAC
Source organism: Euclidia mi (assembly GCA_944739405.2). NCBI lineage: Eukaryota > Metazoa > Arthropoda > Insecta > Lepidoptera > Erebidae > Euclidia > Euclidia mi. The sequence goes on along the minus strand of OX123185.2, from coordinate 38,547,576 downwards.
AGGAACAGTGGCAATTACAGAGAGCGGGACATCTGCGTCGGTTGGCTTATATGCAATAAAGTAGTAAGAAAGGAACTACGAAATTTGGAGAAGGCAGTTTCAAACAGTTGGATATAAGTAGCTTTAGTCCGGTTTTATATTCTCGCGCGTAGCGTTTCGATAATGAGTACGGCTAAGGAGTGAGACTCTCTGCTTGTGAGCTTGTTCCTGGCTAATTGTAATCTAGCCATTTTAATGATTTGTTTTAAATATGATATAAGGAGATTTTCAAACGTGGCTATATTTGCCTAAATTTGGAGTCTATGCAATTATACATAATTATTATAAAATCAAGTGCTGCCGCGTCTAGTCTGTCTATATGAACGCTAAAAACTCAAACAAATACTAAAGGTATTTTTTTTCGGTTTTTATCAATAGATGCGGTAATTTCTGCGAAAAATTTAAGCATATAGTTCACCCAGGCGCAGCCGCACGTGAAGTCTAGTTTGTAGCAATATACCAATGAATTGGAAAATAGACTAACGCGTATGTAGACAGAATGTAAGCAATTCATTTAATAGCATTGTTTTAGTTAGTAGAAGCACTCAAACTGTGTTAGTTTTCAAGGATAACATTGGACAGCGTATAGTCCACTCGAACATAATGGTTACGGTTAATGTAACATGTCGGCTGCATCACCTTGCGTTCTTCCTGCCTTGTAATAAGGAGTCACTGTGTCCGCCCTAAGCAATACTGAGATATTCACTGCCTTATCATATTGTGATTGGATCTCCATGCATCAAGATTTTCGTAATATCAGAATACTTGGCTGTTTTATAAGTTTTTAAAGAGTGTTTTGTTTCGCGGAAGAACAGTAGTATATATCGGTATAGACTAGATTATCTTTCATTAACTTTCCCAGTGCCGAACAAAATGGCATAAAAATCACTAAAGCCCTTCGGAAGCCTGTAGAAATTTCAGAGATATATGTACATAATTATATTGGTTGACCAACAATTACTTAGCACTTGAATTATAGATATAACTAGAGGTTGCCTGCAGCAACACCCGCTGATTTATTTTTAATTTTATATTTTTTGCCCGATTCCAAGTGTATTTCGGCAAATCCCTTCTAAGTACACCTCTATGGTCCCCTAGTCATATACATGTGAAATATCAGCTTCCTGTGTCGTACCTATAGTTTTGACTGTGCGTTGTCTTTCATTCAGTCAATAACTCAAGAATTACATGTCATATATACAGATTACATACCTATATAATAATGGTCTCGGGATCGATTCCCAGGCACACACCTCTGAGTCCTCTGACTTTTCGAAGTTGTGCGTGTATTAAAAATGTTGATTATCGCTCGCTTAACAATGTGCCCGGTAGATGGCAATAGGCTCGCTCCCTATAACATTGGGACCTAAACAGAACTGGCGAAATGTGGGTGTGTAATACACCTCTGCCTACCCCTCCGGGGATAACAGGCGTAAAGTTATGTTATGTTACATAATACTTTGATCTATTTGCCTAAAAAATAATATAGCGATATTCATAGGTACATCTAATGTGTTTAAAAGTGAGATTAGTCTCATGAGAGTAAACACTATAGTAATAAGTACTAAGCTCTTTCGCTCTTCAAAAGTATTATTTTGTTTATAGTATAAAGGCTTTAAATATTTATATTGAAAGTGGTTATAGGAGTGCGATTTTATATTTAATAACTAGGTATATATACATATTATGATCCAGATCTAAATGCCAAGTATTTATCAAAATCTCGTTTCTTTGATTGAATCTTTTGAAAATATTAAGTTATCGTAGCTTTTGGCACCTTTATAAATTCCATCCATCATCATCAGCCATTTATACTTTATACTGTCCCACTGGTGGGCATGGGCCTCTTCTCACTATGAGATATAGTAGGGTAAGGCCATAGTCCACCACGCTAGCCAAGTGCGGGTTGGTAGACATCACATATCTTTCGAGAACATTATGGAGAACTCTCAGACATGCAGGTTTTCTCACGATGTTTTCCTTCACCGTTTAGCTAGCGATAATTAACAATTTTAATACGCACTTAACTCCGAAAAGTCATTGGTGCGTGCCGTGGATTCGCACCCGAGACCCTCTGCGTACCAGTCTGTCGGTCTCTCCAGTCAGCTATCGCTGCCTGACTATATATAAATAAATTACTTCTATATATAAATTACTTATAATATATATTTATAAATTAGTCAAACATAAACTTTCTTGTCACTTTATTGGTTCTTATAGAAAAAAATGTACTGCCTGTATATTTAACTTCTTTGTTTTCAAGGTCTAAACTGTGGATTATTGGAGTTTTATTATCGTAGAATGATCATCACACTAAGATATTCCCCGTTGCAACTAAGCCTTTCATTTTTAAGGCCGGGGTCCGGTAGTTAGGCGTTTAACTATCCGTGAAAAATCACATTATTTTATAGAAAAGCTTTCTTCTTATTCAATAACTTTAATGAGTTAATATACTTTGCGGTTTTAAAGACGTTTTGAATGTTGCATCATTGTCTAACCAAGCTGACATTTACCTGCCCAGATTTTGAGTTTGCTTTATTGAATAATTTTATTTTTATTCAATATTTTTAAGCTTTATCTGTATGTTTGTGTAATTAATAAATAAAAAAGAAAACAGTTTATATTTGAAAATTGCTATAATAATTGGCTTGTATGACAAGCCAATCGTTGTAGAGATCGATCATCGGAATGAACGTATCATGATAATCCTATTAATATAAATATTAAATATTTTATTAACATTTTAGTACCTGCGTTAGTTACTAGAAAAGATGAGAATAAATGAAGATTATACCTATTGATTGTACTTTCTATATTATAAAGATAACTTGCACGCTAGAAATAAATCCGTTTTTATGGCGAACTTTACAACGATTCCAGCAATGGACACAAGGAACACTCAGACTCAAAATAATAATTTACGGTTCACACTAGGTAACTGTTATCCCTTGTCCAACGCACAATACTCAATGTCAAACGCCGAGGTGGCCGCTCAAGCCATTACACCATACGTGCATTTTCCGAATACGTGTTATAAGCTGAATGAAAATATTATTCTTTTCATTCGCCATTTCGTACAATGTAATTACACAGAAGAATTACCTAATGAATCTACTAGTGAAACTACAAACCTATGTCTCATATCTGTGCACATACGACAGTGGGTTTGACACAGAGTGCCAGACAGAAAGCCTTCATTACCGCGCCGCCGCACCGCGCCTTTAGATACGGATATATTATGTATTTAGCCATGTTGCTGGTCACCAATAAACGCAACATTAAGACGAGTAATTTAGTCACGTACCATCATGTAAAAATGATATCAAAAATAGTAAGAATAAAAGCTGTAATATTAAAGAGCAAATCGGTAATATCTGGCAAAATATACATGTTTGCAAATCTTCTCACACTTCTATGTCTAGTTAGTTATTTAGCATAAGTCTATGAAGTGTAACTCCTGTGTTTGAATGTTTAATTATGTCTGCATTGAGGTATCTGGTCTGTTGGCTTCTTCGTGGTTTTTTGATATACAGCATACTCGTATTATATGCATCGAAATGAAATATAAACAAAATTCGGCTATGACACTGTTTGCCGAATTTATTCAGTGCCTGATTTGTTTTGTACCCACAGTGGTACACATCAGCCCTAACGTGATTTGTTAAAGACAATCTAAAACGCTCGTGGAAAATGCAGTTGTAATTAAACTATAAATTTCTAACAGAGGAACAGTTTTGAGGTTTAGATAGATAGAATGACAAAAAAGTGAGCTGTCAGTCGGAAAGATTAAAGTCTATTCTGGGATTTCCGTTATTTTGAGTTGTCAATAGCACTATCTGTATGCAAATCATCAAGTAAATATCATTGCACAATACCTACCTTTGATTTGAACGAACATCAAATTTAACATAACATGTTACATATTGAAACAATAGAGTAAAAATAGAAGTTTAAATTACTTTTATTTTTTATTTATTAATTTTGGGACCACCAGTGGTTATTACAAGAATGCATTCATAATAATAAAATACAATAAAATCTTAGCCACTTGCATAATCTTTTAAAGTAGCCACTGCATGCATAAATAAGTGAGCAATATAAATATTAGTATTTATGAACATTGATAGTAAAAAAAGGCAGGCCGCTAACTTTAAAAGATTATATAGACGAACAAATAGTATAGCATACATACATACATATCGTCACGCCTTTTATCCCCAAAGGGGTAGGTGTATTTCTACACCCACTTTTCGCCAGATATACTTTAGTCCCACGTAATAAGGGGCGAGCCTATTGCCGTACCGGGCACATTTTCAGACTCCGTGCTGCTACTGAGAATTTCGTGACAGAAAAACCCAATAACACTGCCCGACCCAGGAATCGAACCCGGGACCTCCCGATCCCACGCGCACATTTATGCCGCGAGACCAACGAGGCAGTCGTATAGGGTTTGATGTCGAGTTTTCCGTCTCTACGCAAAGATGGTGTTTGCATCCTGTTATCCCTAAGTGGCCTCTTACGACACCCACGGGAAGATAGGGGGTGGTGACACTTGTATTCTATGCCGTCAACCACACGTATATATACGTGTAATAAGCCAAAGGTACTATAATTTTCTGTCGTAATATAATACCATTGTGTCTGGTAATTAGAATCAGTTATACATACATAAACTCACGCTTGTTTCCCGAAGGGGTAGGCAGAGACTACAAAGCGCCTTTTATATTTATAAGATGAGTGTGGCAAGTGGGACACTGCTAGAAGTAGGAAGCACTAAGAGTCTAGGCATATATTATTATACCGTATTGTGTGTGACAATGAAATACAATTTTTACATTTATGACGATGACAGCGAATGTCAACAATGTCATTCAAATTTACTGAAGTGTATGCTTTTTTGTAGAAGAAATAGAGCACGTTAGAATTTCTACGTGAATTTCGCGGCTCTTAATTAAGTTAAAGTTAAGAACGGGCTGCTCTTCATGCTATATGTATTTATGTTGTGAATAGTTTCAAATGACGTACTTCACTGAAAGGTTCTCGTCTCTAATTTACATTTATGTTTTTCGTGAAATATAGTGACATGAAAATGTACTTTCACTTTAGAATTAAAAATATTAATGGGTCACATATGACTTACATTTCAGGTAAGCGCTCTTGGATCAAAGAAAATAACTTAAAATGATAACTCAAGCGACTGTAACTTAATACATAGAACTAAAAGCATTTTAGTTCTGTTTAGTTTCTTGATTGTCGCAACCGCATAAGCGACAATTATATAATTATGTGGATAAAGCAATTCTTATGAAGCCGTCTTTCGTGCAGCAGGAGTGCTGGGCGTATTTCCCACATTAATGCCATACTTCGTCGAGCTCCTGTCACCGCCGTAGTATCATTATCAGTCATCTTGAACCTAATGGTTTGGTAGGCGACGATAGAAAGAGACCAGACGGTATGTCATTATCCTACCTTGAAAGATGGGTTAGGCTTTTGGTGTGGGACGCAACATGTGTCGATGCCCTTGCGCCATCACATCTTTTAAGCATAGCTGGATCAGCTGGCGCTGCTGCTGCATCGAAGAAGACCCTCAAACGGTGCAAGTACTGAAATCTTGCTGATAATTACGTTTATGAGTCGTTTGGGGTCAAAACGAAGGTCATGGGGCCCTAGTGCATGCGCTCTGTATAAAGAAATACCCAGAAGTACCTAATATGCTCCCTCTGTCGGCTCTTACGACACCCATGGTATGATACGGGGTGGTGAAATTTCGTATTCTTAATCCGTCACCACATGTTATTCCAATATGTAAATTTAAATAAATTCTTTAACACAAAAAAATCTTCTAAACTAGTCCGCATCAAGATTCCAAAATGATTAAAGTTGTGCCAAAATACTATGGTGAACTCCAAGAAAAAAGGCCTACTCAGGAGATGTGCGTATGCAATACCATCGCATTCTGAAATAAGCAAAAATAACTGCTGTAACGGCTATCTCGTATTTTGGTCTATAATAAAGTGTTCACATATTTGATTTTGCAACATATTGAAAATGTAGACACTAAAATATGGAGATATTATGCTATCAAATGTTTAAGTTTATTGTATGCTGCGGCAACGGTGTAATTACGCTTTTCGTGCAGACTTTTAACAATAATTCTATGAAGGTCTTTTGAACATTCGTAAATGTAAAATTATAATATTACACATTAAGATATCTAAGTAATGTGGTTGGTATATTTACAATGGACACAACGACTAACATTAATAATTAATTAACTAGAGTTTGTTGTTGTAGCATTTTCATTGTGTTAACTCCATAATCAGCAGATTTACAAATAAAATTTCTATTAAACTATTGTTCAAATGTCATGTTTCTAGCTTCAATAGATCACTCACTTCTGTGATTTGAGAAAATTTCTTTGGTGATTATGAAATTTCTACTTAATTAGATGTAAAAAATCGGTAAACATACTTGATTTTATTAAAGAAGATGAACGTTTTTATGACTGATGATTGCTTCTAAAATATAATAAATAATAATACAACACCCAATTTTTATAATATCCAATATTCCTCACAAAACACAAGCAAACATATTGACGTGTGCGGAATTCAAAACACATATCATTCAATTAATCCACAGTGGTCACAATGCAAATCAAATATAATTCAGTGAAGTTTATTGTTTAAGTTCTAACTAGTGTGTGAGCCCGTTTATAGCTGACCGCAGCCTGTACAGTTCCAACCCAATTATCTCTGCATACACAGATAATAGCTGGCATTCCATTCAATGAAATGACTAATAATTGTATTTAAGCATTCCAAAATTTCATCAAATCAAGGTGTGATGTTTTACACAATGGGTAAACAGTTATTGATCTCCTCTGTTATAAGCATATATGACGCCATACTTTAAGCGGCCGGTTCACCCCTTAACACTGCGTCCAGATGTCATGGGTTCGATCCCGCTTGATTTAAAACTTTGTGTTATCCAGAAATTGTTATTACAAGTCTAGTTGTTTTTGTGGTCTGATCATTGAATATTTGTAAAGTCTCCCGCGACACAGGACTCAAAACTACAATGGATTTAGTCATTCTTAGAGCGTACTTTAAAAATGAGCTTAACATATCAAACAAGGCACAAGTAATAATAAGACTTTTTTGTTTTTTTTTTGTATTACGATGTGGAAAATCCCTTCGGATCTCCGACTCTTGGGGAAATGAGAGCCGGAGTATGTGGTGTTACCACTAAAAACCACCTCGACTTTCTCATGTACCCGTGTGTCGGAGGGTCGGGTATCGGCGAGCATTCGTCGCAACCCTCCGACGGGTATTGGCCCGCCAGATGGTAAGGCGGGCTCCGAACAAAACCCCCTTGGCGGCGGGAGAAGGTGTTGGGCTCCGCCGCCAAAACACCCAGCGGCCGCAGAGGATAGGGAGGACGGCAACGCAACACCGCACCGCAAATGGTGCGCCCCCATTTGGTCGCGGGAGATAGGGCGCGCGGCAACGCAACATCGACACGCCTCTCCTCCCGCGACCGCACCCGACTGCGAGGGACAGACAGAACTGTCCCCCGCACCCGCACTTTGGACGCATCCTACGCAGGCCTCACCCAAGCCCATGGGGAGCGTCCCCTCCCGGGATCCCGCTTAGCTTCACCGTGGGTGTACCTGAAACCCAGGGTTACTGAGCCCCCCCCCACCACGACAAGGTGGAGATCCCACAGAGGGGAAGTAATAATCATCTTAATATATAAAATCCTTGCGTTACTGACTGACAGACACGCTACAGCTGAAACTATTGGGCGCAGGAAGCTGAAATTTGGCATGTGTGTTCCTTGGGAACCGTAGGGGTGCACTAAGCAGGGATTTGCCGAAATTCCGACGGGATCGGCCAAAACGGGTAAATTAAAAAAAATGCAGGCTAGTAAGAATATAATATCTAAAACAAGGCAAAGCAACCCGTGCTATAGTCCAATTAACTGCTAAATAAAGTTTTACATTATGCAATAAAACATACTAATACATAAAAAATACACTCTAACACAAAATAAATAATTGAGTTAATTATACAAAATAATATAGTAGTTAGGAATCGAACCCGCGGCCTCTGGCTTACTTGAGTAGAAGATGAATATCAAAATTAGCGATTAATATGTTGCCTTCACTTATATCCATTGAAAATATATGCATTGTGAGGACTTAAATACGCTGAGAGAATATTGTGTGAAAGGATTTTATATCAATTATAGAAATGCTGCTTCAAAAAAAATGACAACATTCCAAAATGAGTCACAGATATCAACCGCGCATTTTAAACTGTCTAAGTTATAGTTATTTATTTAAATTCTTTTGGTAACTACGATCTTCTATGTTTATAGGATTGATAGGTTAGTTTACAATATTTGCTTCATTTAACTTCATATCTAGGAAAGCTTTTCGTTTAACCTTTTAATCTTTGCTTGTATCATTACGCCGAAGCGAAACCGTGTATGTCTTCTGCTGAACCATTTGCATTTCTTTTAAGTTTTCTATACCAGGGATATATTCTGTTTTCATTTAGGCTGACTCGTCCACTTTATGTTGCGTTTATGCAAAGCAAAGCCATTTGTCTTTTCTGTGGAATCGTTCGCGTTTCATTTCGAACAACTTTTCTTGTTTATGTTTTTAAATTCAGGCAAAGAAATATGGTAGGTACCTAACAGATATTAGTTCTTAACGTCCATATGCGAATTGTGGTGTTTTTTTTAATGAAGAAAGAGAAAGTGGATAACTAAATATTAAAATCATTACTTGACAGCACTGCAAGTAACATAAATAAGGTTCAAGGTAGTAATTCGGGACCTCTGGAATTTATCATCATGATCAATGACTTGCCGGATGTGGTCAAGCATGCAGAGTGTTTATTATTTGCTGATGATTTAAAATTATATCATCAAATTAACAGTGAACAGGACTGCAAACGCCTCCAGTACGATATTAACCAAGTAGTAGAGTGGAGCCATACAAACAAACTGGTTTTTAATGTGAGAAAATGCAACGTAATTTCTTTCACGCGTGCGGTAGCGCCACTACACTTTAACTATCAAATAGAGGGTGAGGTTATTCCTCGTGTTACCCTCGTGCGTGATCTCGGGGTTCTGTTCACTGCTGAATTAACATTCCGACAGCATATTATTAATATCTGCACAGCGGCTTTTAGGAATTTAGGATTTATTATACGTGAGACGAAGAATATCCAGAACACCAATGCCGTAAAATCACTGTACAACGCACTGGTAAGGAGTAGATTGGAGACGAGTGCTATTATCTGGAATCCCCATGAAACTAAATATAGTCTTATGGTGGAGAAGATGCAAAATAAATTTATGAGATACCTATATTTAAAGCAATATGGTGTATACCCCTTCTACCCGCTTATGTACCCAACACTATTTGTTATAGGGATGGTTGGGTACTATAAGCTAGAGGTAAGGCGCAATTTGGCTGTAGCAAAATATGTATTTCTAGTGATTCGTGGAAAATTAAATAATCCCCAGATCCTGGAAGCGTTGAGACTGCTTGTTCCTAACACCAGCTTACGACAGGGGCCACGGGGGAGTTTATTCGAAGTCCCACTATCCCGTACCAACCTTTTGAAGTATGCTCCTCTTGTGCGAGCAATAAATACAATTAACAGCGTCTCACAGAAAATTGATATTTTTATGTGCACATTGCCGGAATTTGTGAAGGTGACACTAGCATATTTGTCAAATTAGTCTTAAGATTTTTATGTAAGTACTATATTGTTGCATTGGGTATAACCTGTAAAGACAATGTACCTATGTTATTATAAATAAATAAATAAAAATAAACATAAAAATGAAACTCGTTTCTCTGGTTTACCAATCAAGTCTCCTAGGTTTATAATAAAATATAAATTATGCTCCCAATTTTAAATATGTTGTAAGTATATTCCGAATAGAAAACATTTAGCTAAGCTAGACAAATTATGCAAGACTATCATAACGTAATCTGTAACCGTTTTGGCTTTGCCACTATAAAATGATTTAAAATGCGCCAAAATACTAATGTAAAAGAAGATTTTTAACAGATCTTGGTCTGAGTATGAAATATGGAAATAGCGAAACGCATCCACTTTTTCTTTCTTCCACAGCGTTCCTTAATTAATAAATAAAGGCACGATGAAAAAAGGGATCAAGCCGACGACGGATCGTCGCTCCTTTATTAAAGTGAAACTATTAAAAATTCTTTCTGTAGCTTTTATTAAAAAGTTTAAACATGTTGATGGTATTTACGATACTGCGAGGTTAGTGAGTTAAAAGTTTAAGGAAAAGCCGCGGATAAAAGATGCGCCGGTATAGACACAAAATACGTTACAAGTTTGCAGCAAAATTTATACATAGCTCCTCTTAGTTCTTTCTTTTTGCTGTTAATAGCAAGAGTTTTGCAATGTACACGGTTGAATAAGCCAAGAGCGTGAAGTAAAAAAAAATGTATTAAAAGATCTCTTTCACTATCTGGTTGCCTAGAACGATAGACTTGGATGCAACTAAGTTAAAGCTAGGACGATGCTGATGATGATATAAAATTCTGGCGACCAAAACACGCTATCCGACACCAAAAACAGCATTTTGAATCACAGCTATAAAAAGACACTTAAGCTAGATAATTAAATGCAAACCAGCCTTTAACAACTTCATCTATAATAAAGTCCATAGTTAATATATTAATCCTTCTGTACGTCTTCATACCATTTAACTCCTAAACGATTGTAATGCAAGTTTTTTAGTGTATTATAATAAACTTTTGGATTGTTTAAATTTAGAAAGATCCTATCCTGGTAGCGCTGCCGTTGAGATCAGAAAAGGCAGACGTGAAACCACTTGAAACAGCTTGTAAGTATTATAATATAATTTCCAATATAAAATTTACTATTCTGATCGTTCAAACCAAATACATCATTTCATGTACCAAATGATAAGAAATACGTTAAAGAAAGCTCCGACGTAACATAATGCGCAGATAATTTCTAAGTCGAATAAACTTTGTAACTTTTAACTTCTAGCGAGTCCCTGTTCTCGAATTCACAAAGGTACTCTGTTTCAAAGAACCAAACTGATCGCAATCAATAAGCTACCTTTTGTCGTTAACTTAAAGTGCACTTAACGTTTCTACGCTAATAAAGTGTAGGTAACTCGTACAGAAGCGTAACTGAAGTAAGGTGAAAGTTAAAAAAGCAACACAGCGGGTTCTTATGTACTTGCCAGACAAACTATTCACTGAAACACTAACAAAATAGTGTGGAGCGAAATAAAAATGGTTGCCAAAACAAAAGTAAAAATATGAAAGTAGTCTGGAAATGTGCACGGTAGACGGCCATAGTTGTATTTTGAGTGTGTATACATAATACACACTAAAGGCACTGGTAGATAATAATTTGCATTTTTTATACAACTTTAGAGTGTACATGGGATAAAATAATAAACTAGGAAAATTATTTAGAAACAAATGTCAATAAATAAATAGTGAGTAAATATTGTGAAGAGAAAATTATGTAAAGTTTTACAAGCTTTTATGTTGACACTGATCCAAAAATGATCTTTCTGGTCTAGTAGGTGTTAATACGAGTTTAGCCTATGCTTAACTATACATATATTGCCTCGCATTCCATTAGCATTGTGTGCACCTCCTTCTTTACTGCTTCGATTTCTGAAACGGGACTGTCAGTGTAGGGAACGTCGACCCAATAGAGGTTAAAGCTAGAAACATACAAAAACCATTGAAGAACTTAAGGTAAGTAGATTTTGAAAATAATAATGATGATCCTCTTAAAGTACATTACGTGCTTATAATGCACTTCATATCCATTAAATCATGGATATGATTACAGCCCATCACTAATAATGTAATAATTATGAGTATAATGTAATACTAAGCTGTTCCTAAATATTTCCATAGATAACTTTATTGTTTATGTATTATTAATAGTAAAAAAAACGTTATCCGTCCATTGAACAAATTACTTAGTTGCTTTTGCTTTGAGCAAGACATCAATTTTTGTTCGGACATCAAATACGTATTTATTTTCATATACATTGTATGAATGTAATAGATAAAAGAAAATATACCTAGCGGTATATCTAATTTATTTAATGGAAGCTTATATAGGATTTTTTACCAGTAATAGAGTACGTGTTTCAATGAAAACGTAAAAGAACGAAGTTTACTGCGTTATTTTAATTAAAATGAGTTATCTTACTTATTACTTTGTTCCTATTTGTAAATTCGGAGTTGAAAGAAAATGTTGACGTATTTGTTTTTGACATAAATCTATGGGAAAATTGTGGAACGGGGAACAGTAATTAATTATTTACTTTGTGTAACTTTGGTGAGTCAAATTGTAAGTTTATTTGAAGTATGAGTGTTCGATCCAGTTATAACACGACATGCAAATTTAATGTGATTTGTGTCTCTCAAATTGGCTAAGTAATTCACGGTATGAGATTCGCTTAAATGTTCTGCTGACTTTCGAACCAATATAATTGTCCCTTTTGACCCGTCCAGTGGTAAGCGCGTGAAGACGGCGCTGAGCTCTCATCAGTCTCTCCGCGACCACGCTCGGTGCAAGACGAGCGAAACGTTGGAAACGAATAGGTATTTAAACCTTAAATAAATTAATTGTACGCGATTAAGACCCGCTAATTTATTTTGTATGGAGCGCTTGCGATGTTGTACCATGTATTGCGATTCATCGAATGAGTTCTTTGATGGAGCTTTTATACTGCCGGTACTGAGTTTCTTCAAAATAATTCGTTGCAAGTAGAGTGTATTCAAAGTCGGTATTGGAGGTAATTGAAGTGAACACATTATAACTTATCAGCCATTTGTGTATTGGCTATAGATATTAATAGGTAATAAGTGACTTTTTCTTTACAGTAAAACTACTGTCGAAAATAAATAAGTGGTTGCGCAGCTGCTAATTGCACATTCCTGGGAATGCCCTTGACTTTAACAAACAAAAACTAAAAACATATTAAAACAGAGTGCTGCGGGTTCGATCCCCCAATTCCCCACACGACGCAACACTTTGTGTAATTCACAAGTGTTGTTTCGAATCTCGGTGTTCATTGTGTCCGTTAGTTGTATGTGTGTAAAGTCCTCCGACATAGGATGCGATCCTGATGCGGGAGTTCTAAAAAAAAAACAAGAAGCATCATCTGTCGCGGCTATATCACTTCGCCGTGATAAAAGGTCCTAAAAAAACGAAAAACGCAACGAGAAGTGTATATGACATAAAATCGTTTAGAACTTTGTAAAGCCTGAATAGGATTCTTCGCAGAATTTTGTCACGGTATTTGAAGGTGTAAAATTCGCGTAACCGTTAGACCGTTATGTAAATCATTACGGACTGGACATAGCTACAAAAATACGCCAGTTAGAAAATCTGCAGACTAAACAAGCTGGAGCGGCAAGTTTTATCGATTTTGATATAAATACGGACATTCAATTAAACCCTAAATAAAAAATGGTTGCTTGTGAAGTTTTTTAATTGTCATTATTTCATAAGTTTAAAATATAAAACGCAGTGTAAAGTTTTTCATCGGCTGTCTTTCGTGAGAGTATCGAACCCACAACACTCGATGCAGCTTTAAATGTCGAAATCGAGTCTACTACGTAAAGAAAGTAAGATCACCCCTCAGTGTTAAACCAAAATTATATGTATATTATCATAGTAAACGATAAAATATTTTATCAATGTAGAGCAGTAGCCGCAGTAGCGTAGTAATCAAATTGTAGCTCTCTGAGGATCGCTAAATCCAATTTTCCGTATCGCGCCTTTCACGGGTGAAAGAAGTACATCTGCCTAAAATAACATATCGTGTTGTTTCCGACTCAACACTCACTTAAGTAAATTGATGATTTGTCTTAAACGTTTAAATATTAAAATACATATTATCTTATTTAGGTTTTATAAGTGTTGTGATACGTTATGTGTATGCTGTCAAAGCTTCCAAGGGATTAAATATAAACCAGTTTAAAAAAATCTTAGCAATTTAGATAGGTAGAAAAAAAAGTTACGCACTAAAATAATTTACAACTTTACAAATGTAAAAGTGTATTTGCTTTTTGTGTTTTTATTTCATCTTCCGTGTTGCAACGGAGCAATATTATGGTGTGAATTTCGTGTGTGAGGAGGCAAGGAAACAACTATTAGCAATCTTTTAAATTTTAAACACACCTTTATAATATTATTTTATTGTCTATATTTCCCCGATTTCATCCAAGATTTTCACTTTGGAGACCGGAGGCATATTTCAAGAAATTTCATTTTTCAATTTCAAGCCACAAAATCCTTTGGAATCAAATAGAAGTCTGG